>SJYC01111726.1:0-23023 GCA_006408675.1 Madoqua kirkii
ATTCAGCTCTAAATTTATTTCAATCCCTAATTTACATATTGGCTTTAGGAATGAGAGCTTTCATAGAGTGATAGAAAGATCCTCACTATCTGTAGGACAGAAGAGCATTTGAAGAAATGTAGTAATTAAGGGAGTTAGAACATCAAAATACAAACTCTGACCACTCTGAGATTATCCCTAGAATTCTACTTACAGTCAGCACGTAGTGGAATATTGATACAGTTTAGAGGACAAAATTTCTAGTTTCCTAATTTCCACACAGTCTTCTCAGTTTAGACATATTTATCTATTTCTTTTTTAAATTAAAATGTAACTGATTTGTAACACTGTGTTAGTTTCAGATAAACAGCAAAGCGATTCCTATGTATACATCCTTTTTCAAATTCTTTCCATTATAGGTTATTACAAAATATTGAATATAATTCACGGTGTTACACAGTAGGTGCTTATTTAACTATTATATATATATATATATATTCGTGTTAGTCTTAATAAAATTCACAATTCTAAAGCAGTGTATTAACATCCCTTTTTTGCCTATCACTCACTTAGGGTGGGATAAATACAATCCTCCATGGAGATGAGTGACCAAAAAATGATAAAGGAATTAACACTTTTTAAAACACACACTATCACATTATTTTGTGGGTCATGAAGCAAGTTAGAATCTTACATGGAACAAATGACTTGTTCAAAACAGGGAAAAGAGTATGACAAGTCTGTAAATTGTCACCTTGTTTATTTAACTTATATGCAGAGTACATCATGTGAAATACTTGACTGGATGACTCATAAGCTGGAATCAAGATTGTCAGAAGAAATATCAATAACCTCAGATATGCAGATGATAACACCCTAATGGCACAAAGTGAAGAGGAACCAAAAACCTTCTTGATGAGAGTTAAAAAGGAAACTGAAAAAGCTGGCTTAAAACTCAACATTCAGAAACTAAGATCATGGCATCCAGTCCCCTCATCTCATGGCAAATAGAAGAGGAAAAAGTAGAAGCAGTGACAGATTTTATTTTCTTGGGCTCCAAAATCACTGCAGATGGTGACTGCAGCTGTGAGATTAAAGACACTTGTTTCTTGGCAAGAAAGCTATGACAAACCTAGACAGTATATTAAAAAGCAGAGACATCGTTTTGCCAACAAATGTCTGTATAGTCGAAGCCATTTTTTTTCCCAGTAGTCATGTACATATGTGAGAGTGGAACCAATAAAAAAGCTGGTATCAAAGAATTGTGGTCCTTTTGAACTGTGGTGCTAATGAAGAATCTTGAGAGTGACTTGGACTGCAAAGAGATCCAACCAATCCTAAAGGAAATCAACCCTGAATATTCCGTGGAAGGACTGATGCTGAAGCTGAAGCTCCAATACTTTGGCCACCTGATACAAAGAACTGACTCCTTGGAAAAGACCCTGATGCTGGGAAAGATTGAAGGCAGGAGGAGAAGAGGGCAGCAGAGGATAAGACGGTTCGATATAACATCAGTGACTCAATGAAACTGAACTTAAGCAAACTCTGGGAGATAGTGAAGGACAGGGAAGCCTGGCATGCTGCAGTCCATGGGGTTACCAAAGAGTTGGACATGACTTAATGCATGAACAACAACAAAATCTGTCAATTTAGCAGTTAGAATCAGGCAGACACAATTTTTCTAATCTGGACTGTCAAAGCCTTCATAATCTGAACTCTGCCTCTTTCCAAATGACCTTATTTCACTTGCCCTTTCTTTTACTCTACGGTGGTCAAATGGCTTTCCTGTTGCTCAAGTACCCTAAGCTTGTTCCACTTCAGGGCTGGGCCTCACACTTGCTGCTTCCTGACCTTTACCAGTTTGATTTCTCTTTCCTTTCATTAAGTTTCTAGTCAAAAGTCGCCTACTCACATATGTTGACCACCAAATATCCACAGCTCCCACCTGGCCCCTTCACTCTCTAAACTTTGCCCTACTTGATTGTTTTCTTCAAGGCACTTTTGCTGTGCTAAGTTACTCAGTTGTGTCTGACTCTTTGTGAAATCATGGATGGTAGCCCTCCAGGCTCCTCTGTCCATGGGATTCTCTAGGCAAGAATACTGGAGTGGGTTGCCATGCCTTTCTCCAGGGGATCTTCCTAACCCAGGGATCAAACCCAGGTCTTCTACACTGCAGGCAGATTCTTAACTGTCTGAGCCACTAGGGAAGCACTACATAAACTTATTTTTTTGTGTTTAGAATCTGTCTTCTCCCAGTTGAATACAAGCTTTGGAAGGGCAAAGTACTGCTTCTCTCTTTTAATTCCTGTGTTCCTAGCACTCTCACTGGTGTCTAGTACAAAATAAATGCTTGAAAAATGTGTGTTGAATGAAAAACTGTATTCTAATTTTCAAACAATAGTATGAAAAACTGATGCCATTTTTATAATGTTACAAAGCACAGACGCAATAAGCTATTGTTCAAAGCAGCATTTAAGTGATTTCCATCTAGTACTGTCTGGCCATAAGCACAAGCTTCTAGGTTCACTGAAACACCCAGTCTCACTTCAAGCCTGACTCACGTTTTCTACATGACAAAGAAAAATGCTAGAGTTCTCAAATTGAGACTGTTTAGCTAACTATTATTGCATAAATATCTAGAGCTAAGCATAAGAAAAAGTAGATAGGCATACTCACTTTTTTATATATTTTTTAAACCATGAATGGGACAGGGACTTCTACTGTCAGAGATGTATAAGTCCCATCCTAACAAAAAAAAGCTGGGAAATCCACAGAATCATATACTCTCTTAAGCCTACCAGAAGCTAAGATTTCAGAAAAATTGAGTGTGCTGAGTTCCAAAGGAAAGATGGGAGACAAGAACTGTTTCACAATTGACTAAACACAAGAAAAAAAGGCAACCCACTTAAAAGAAAAAAAGAAATCAGCAAAATAAACAATCCTTTATGGCCAACTGTGGATTATGGTGACAATTTATAATCCCTTCTATCATCAGTAATGTATTCATTCACAAGCTGTTTTTCATAAGCCTCCACTAGAAGCTTACAAAAGAAGATGGGTCACAGCAGGATGTTCAAAAGAGCCACCTTGCTGGAGCACAGACACAAAATATGCCCATTCTCTGAACCATTACATGAAACACAAGCATGCAGCAGTGGAATAGGTTTAGGAAATCCTACTGTCCCTAGCAGCCAGGGAGGATAGGAACAAAAGTTGCCTGCAGCTGAGTGTAGACAGAAATCCTTAACGTGGCCCATACGTTCAAAGTGTTCATGAAATTGGAACATGAACACTGAGAAAAATGTCATGGCACCCCAAATCCAAGGTAGTAGCAGCCCATTGTTAGAAGTATTTAATACCTAGTGTATACTAAATGCAATGATCACAACAAAAACTCAAACCCAGTGATACTACTGACTAGATTCACTCAGCTTCCCAGATTTGATTTGACAGAGGAAGAAGTAAGCCCACTTCCAGCCATCAGTTGGTTCAGTTCAGTCACTCAGTCATATCCACTCTTTGTGACCCCATTGACTGCAGCACACCAGGCTTCCCTGTTCATCACCAACTCCTGGAGCCTACTCAAACTCATGTTTATTGCATCAGTGATGCCACCAACCATCTCATCCTCTGTTGTTCCCTTCTCCTCCCACCTTCAATCTTTCTCA
The DNA here is from genome assembly GCA_006408675.1 of Madoqua kirkii. NCBI lineage: Eukaryota > Metazoa > Chordata > Mammalia > Artiodactyla > Bovidae > Madoqua > Madoqua kirkii. Next base: position 3,648 of record SJYC01111726.1, read on the forward strand.
GCATCAGGGTCTTTTCCAAGGAGTCAGCTCTTCACATTAGGTGGCCAAAGTATTGAAGTTTCAGCATCAGTCCTTCCAATGAATATTCAGGATTGATTTCCTTTAGGATGGACTGGTTGGATCTCTTTGCAGTCCAAGGGACTCTCAAGAGTCTTCCCAACACCACAGTTCAAAAGCATCAATTCTTCAGTGCTCAGCTTTCTTGATAGTCCAACTCTCACATCCATACATGACTACTGGAAAAATCATAGCTTTGACCAGATGAACATTTGTTGGCAAAGCAACGTCTCTGCCTTTTAATATGCTGTCTAGGTTGGTCATAGCTTTTCTTTGAAGGAGCAAGCATCTTTATATTTCATGGCTGCAGTCACAATCTGCAGTGATTTTGGAGCCCAAAAAAATAAATTCTCTTATTGTTTCCATCATTTCCCCATCTATTTGCCATGAAATGATGGGACCAGATGCCATGATGTTTGTTTTCTGAATGTTGAGCTTTAAGCTAACTTTTTCACTCTCCTCTTTCCTTTCGGCTAGAAGCTCTTTAGTTCTTCTTTGCTTTGTGCCATAAGGGTGGTGTCATCTGCACATCTGAGGTTACCGATATTTCTCCCAACAATCTCGATTCCGGCTTGTGCTTCAACCAGCCCAGCATTTCTCATGATATATTCTGCATATAATTTAAATAAGCAGGGTGACAATATACAGCCTTAATGTACTGCTACCATGTCTAGTTCTAACTGTTGCTTCTTGAACTGCATACAGATTTCTCAGGAGGCAGGTCAGGTGCTCTGGTATTTCTATCTCTTGAAGCATTTTCCACAGTTTGTTGTGATCTACACAGTCAAAGGCTTTGGCACAGTCAATAAAGCAGAAGTAGATGTTTTTCTGAAACTTTCTTCCTTTTGCAATGATCCAGTAGCAATTTGATCTTTGGTTCCTCTGACTTTTCTAAATCCAGCTTGAACATCTGGAAGTTCATGGCTCACATACTGTTGAAGCCTGGCTTGGAGGATTTTCAGCATTACTGTGCCTGTGTGTGAGATGAGTGCAATTGTGCAGTAATTTGAGCAGTCTTTGGCATTGCCTTTCTTTGGGATTGGAATGAAAATTGACTTTTTCTAGTCCTGTGGCCACTGCTGAGTTTTCCAGATTTGCTAGCATATTGAGTGCAGCACTTTCACAGCTTCATCTTTTAGGATCTGAAATAGCTCAATTGGAATTCCATCACCTCCATCAGTTGTGTCCAACTCTTTGTGACCCCATGGACTATATAATATAGTCCATGGAATTCTCTAAGCCAGAGTACTAGAGTGAGTAGCCAGCTATTCCCTTCTCCAGGGGATCTTCCCAACCTAGGGATCAAACCCAGATTTCCTGCATTGCAAACAGATTCTTTACCAGCTGAGCAACAAGGGAAACCCATTTCCAGGCATAAATATTATTTATTTCAGTTTATACCCTTCTTCTATACAACACTTGGCATTTAATCAAAAGTATGGCATACGAAAAAGTTAAAATAAAAATCACCCATTGTCAAGTGAACAAGCAGTCACTAGTACTAGACCTCGAGATGACCCAGATGTTGGAAGTTTCCAACAACTACTTTAAAATATCTATAATTAATATGCTAAATGATATAGTAGAAACGGTTGGCAATATGCATAAACAAATGAAACATCTCATCAAAGAGATAAAACCTTTGAAAAAAGAATAAAATGGAATGCTGGAAATGTAAATAGATTCTATTCTACCTATAGTATACATCACTTTTAAATTTTCTTTAGCTAGTAGAAACGCTTAATGGCATATATGTATACCTTGGTTTTTATGTATCTTTATATAGAATAAATGTCATTTCCTAAATTCAGACTTAACCAACTCTTAAAAATCAAACATTTGTGTCTGATATTGCTGTGTATCTCAGTCACCACCAGAAATGCTGCTGCTGCTGCTAAGTCGCTTCAGTCGTGTCTAACTCTGTGAGACCTCGTAGATGGCAGCCCACCAGGCTCCCCCATCCCTGGGATTCTCCAGGCAAGAAAACTGGAGTGGGTTGCCATTTCCTTCCCCAATGCATGAAAGCGAAAAGTGAAAGTGAATTTGCTCAGTTATTTCCAACTCTTCATGACCCCACGTAAGCCCATCCAAATCTCCCATTATGTGAATTCTCACCTTGGGAATATTTTACACAGTTATGAGATAGTTTGTGTCTCCTTTTCCCCTCAGCTCCTTCTCCTGAAACTCAGCTCGCCTGAAGTCTCAGCTCAGCTACTTACTATGTATATGGATTTGAAAATGGTAATTTGCCTTTGTGTTTTAATTTCCTATCAGTATAATTAAAGATAACTACCAGCTCACAAGTTGGCAGAATGATTAACAATATTGTCCAAAGGATTTTATATAGAAAATACCAATAACTGGTAGCTATGACTGCTATAACTTCTTGCTTGTGTTTACAGTAGTTTTTGTATACTTGAATATGGGGAGAAAGTTCAGCTGGTGTCTACAGAGCATATAATCATCTGTAACTGAAGCAAGGGATGTTTGTCATGAGTGTGTGCATGCATGCTCAGTAACTCAGTTGTGTCCGACTCTTTGTGACCCCATGGACTGTAACACTCCAGGTTCCTCTGTCCTTGGAATTTTCCAGGTAAAAATACTGGAGCAGGTTCCCATTTCCTGCTCCAGGGATGGCAACCCACTTCATGGGATCTTCTGGATCTAGGAATTGAAACTGGGTCTATTGCATCTCCTGCATTGGCAGGTGGATTCTTTACCACTGAGCTACCTGGGAAGCCACTGTCATGAGTATAAGAGTTAAATTCCCCTGGATTCATGGCAACATAATCAGAAGAATCACACTGGGCTTCTGGTCCCTAGTTTCCTCAAATGTAAAATGAGTGAGCCAAACAATCTCCAAGATCTCTTCAAATTCTAAAATTCTACAATTTCAAGCCCATGGGAATCCCTAAATCATGATTTTTGATAAGATGTAGGAGTCCCAGGGACAGGGGAACCTGGTGGGCTGCCTTATATGGAGTCGCACCCAGTCGGACACAATTGAAGCGACTTAGCAGCAGCAGCAGGAGTTCTCTTTCTCTTTCTAAGTCAAATAAAATCTTTACTATTCCTACCATGAGTTAATATACAGTGTAAAGGAGATATCTGTAGGAGATAGGATAAAATCTGGTATCTATCTACAGATGAATGAATGAATGAAAAAATGATACACCTATGCAAGCATCTAGTGTTCACATACATTCATCTTTATCACATAGCAAGTAGCTATATTATCTTGTCTTTTATCTTTCACACTCAGAGTTCTATCTCAGTTTATTCTGTTATTTTTCTGATGTTAATTTTTATTTTGATCTTCAACAAAGAACCATGATCATTAACCAATTACCACCTAGCATACCCCTGAATCTCCGCTAAGATTTTCATCTGTAAAACTTTGTTTACTTTTATACTTTGAACAAAATATTTTTTCATCATCTGGCTTTATTCTTGAATTACAGGTGGAAACATTAGTGAAACTAATATACATCACATGATAGATTAACACAAAACATTTGTTGTTGCCATCAAGAAGGCTTGCTGGGTTTGAAATTATTACAAGCAAGATATTCCAAAGAAGGGTGGTATCAGAACATTTAGTTTTTAAAACTTCACCATTATGGCTACCAAAATACTTTGGACTAGTTCCACTCTGGATTTCCAAATAATTACAGAAAAGGTAACTTTATAAGAAAGGTTAAGTCATTTATATCACACAGACTTTACTGTAAGATCAACATCAAAATATTTGGAAATAACTGAGTTTTAGCTTTGTATTTTACTCAAATGTCATGTAAGCTCAATTCCACCAGGGAAAACAATTTGATATTAAAACAAGGAGATAAAACTGCCTCTAACTCCAGGAAAATTATAAGCACTAGCAACAGTTTTGCCCTCAGTGAGTCTCTCCCATCAGGAAGCTTCCATAAGCCTCTTATCCTTCGCCATCAGAGGGCAGACAGACTGAAAACCACAATCATAGAAAAGTAACCAATCTGATCACATGGACCACAGCCTTGTCTACTCAGTGAAACTATGAGTCATGCCATGTAGGGCCACCCAAGAAGGACGACACATGGTGGAGAGTTCTGAGAAAACGCGGTCCACTGGAGAAGGGAATAGCAAACCACTTCAGTATTCTTGCCTTGATGCTCCATAAACAGTATGAAAAGGCAAAAAGATAAGACACTGAAAGATGAAATCCCCAGGTCAGTAGGTGTCCAATATGCTACTGAAGATTAGTTGGGAAATAACTCCAGAAAAAATAAAGAGAGGGAGCCAAAGCAAAAACAACACCCAGTTGTGGATGGGACTAGTGATGGAAGAAAGGTCTAATGCTGTATAAAGAGCAATATTGCATAGGAACCTGGAATGTTAGTTCCATGAATCAAGGCAAATTGGAAGTGGTCAAAGAGGAGATGGCAAGAATGAACATTGACATTTTAGGAAATAGCGAACTAAAATGGACTGGAATGGGTAAATTTAACTCATATGACCATTATATCTACTACTGTGGGAAACAAGAAGAAATGGAATAGCCACCAGAGTCAACAAAAGAGTTCAAAAGCAGTAATTGGATGCAATCTCGAAAACAGCAGAATGACCTCTGTTCATTTCCAAGGCAAACCATTCAATATCACAGTAATCCAAGTCTATGCCCCAACCAGTAATGCTGAAGCAACTGAAGTTGAACAGTTCTATAAAGACCTCCAAGACCTTCTAGAACTAACACCCATAAAAGATGTCCTTTTCATTATAGGGGACTGGAATGCAAAAGTAGTAAGTCAAGAAGTACCTGGAGTAACAGGCAGATTTGTCCCTGGAGTACAGAAGAAACAGGGCAAAGGCTAATAGAGCTTTGCCAAGAGAATACACTGGTAACAGCAAACACCCTCTTCCAACAACACAAGAGAAGACTACACATAGACATCACCAGATGGTCAATGCCAAAATCAGACTGATTATATTCCTTGTAGCCAAAGATGGAGAAGCTCTATACAGTCAGCAAAAACAAGACCAGGAGCTGACTGTAGCTCAGACTATGAACACCTTATTGCCTAATTCAGACTTAAATTGAAGAAAGTGGGGAAAACCATTAGACCATTCAGGTATGACCTAAATGAAATCTCTTACAATTATACAGTGGAAGTGACAAGTAGATTCAAGGGCCTAGATCTGATAGAGTGCCTGAAGAACTATGGACAGAGGTTTGTGACACTGTACAAGAGGCAGGGATCAAGACCATCCCCAAGAAAAAGAAATGCAAAATAGTTGTCTGAAGAGGCCTTACAAATAGCTCTGAAAAGATGAGAAGCAAAAGGCAGAGGCAAAAAAGAAAGATATACCTACTTGAATGCAGAGTTCCAAAACATAGCAAGGAGAGATAGGAAAGCCTTCCTCAGTGATCAATGCAAAGAAATAGAGGAAAATAATAGAATGGGAAAGTCTAGCGATCTCTTCAAGAAAATTAGCGATATCAAGGAAACATTTCATGCAAAGATGGGCACAATAAAGGATAGAAATGGTATGGACCTAACAGAAGCAAACATATTAAGAAGAGGTAGCAAAAATACACAGAAGAACTATGCAAAACAGTTCTTCACGACCTAGATAATCACAATGGTGTGATCAATCAGCTAGAGCCAGACATCCTGGAATGTGAAGTCAAGTGGGTCTTAGGAAGCATCGCTATGAACAAAGCTAGTGGAGGTGATGGAATTCCAGTTGAACTATTTCAAATCCTAAAAGATGAAGCTGTGAAAGTGCTGCACTCAATATGCCAGCAAATCTGGAAACTCAGCAGTGGACACAGGACTGGAAAAGGTCAATTTTCATTCCAGTCCCAAAGAAAGCCAATGCCAAAGAGTGCTCAAACTACTGTACAATTGCACTCATCTCACACACTAGCAAAGTAATGCTCAAAATCCGCCAAGCCAGTCTTCAACAGTATGTGAACCATGAACTTCCAGATGTTCAGCTGGTTTTAGAAAAGGAAGAGGAACCAGAGATCAAATTGCCAACATCTGCTGGATCATGGAAAAAGCAAGAGAGTTCTAGAAAAACATCTACTTCTGCTTTATTGACTATGCCAAAGCCTTTGACTGTGTGGATCACAATAAACTGTGGAAAATTCTGAAAGAGATGGGAATACCAGACCAGCAGATCTGCCTCTTGAGGAACCTGTATTCAGGTCAGAAGCAATAGTTAGAACTGGACATGGAATAACAAACTGGTTCCAGATCGGGAAAGGAGTACATCAAGGCTGTATATTGTCACCCTGCTTATTTAACTTAAATGCAGAGTACATTATGAGACATTCCAGGCTGGATGAAGCACAGGCTGTAATCAAGATTTCTAAGGAAATATCAATAAGCTCAGATATGCAGATGACACCACCCTTATGGCAGAAACAAAAAAGAACTAAAGAGCCTCTTGATGAACGTGAAAAAAGAGCGTGGAAAAGTTGGCTTAAAGTTCAACAATCAGAAAACTAAGATCATGGCATCCAGTCCCATCACTTCATGGCAAATAGATGGGGAAACAATGGAAACAGTGAGAGATTTATTTTGGTGGGGCTCCAAAATCACTGCAGATTGTGACTGCAGACAGGAATATAAAAGACGCTCACTGCTTGGAAGAAAAGCCATGACCAACCTAGACAGCATATTATAAACCAGAGACATTACTTTACCAACAAAGGTGCATCTAGTCAAACTATGGTTTTTCCAGTAGTCAGGTATGGATGTGAGAGTTGGACTATAAAGAAAGCTGAGCACTGAAGAATTGATGCTTTTGAACTGTTATGTTGGCAGAGACTCTTGAGAGTCCCTTGGACTGCAAGGAGATGCAACCAGTCCATTGTAAAGGAAATAAGTTCTGAATATTCACTGGAAGGACTGATGCTAAAGCTGAAACTCCAATACTTTGGCCACCTGATGTGAAGAACTGACTCCTTGGGAAAGACCCTGATGCTGGGGAAGATTGAAGGTGGGAGGATAAGGGGACAACAGAGAATGAGATGATTGTTTGGCATCACTGACTCAATGGACATGAGTGAGTAAACCCCGGGAGTTGGTAATGGACTGGGAGGCCTGTCATGCTGCAGTCCATGGGGTCACAAACGGTCAGACACAACTGAGTGACTGAACTGAACTAAAGAACATTTAAAATACAACCAACTAGTTTGAACTGTGGAAAGGGGCATCAAAAAATATCTATTTCAAGATCAAGTAACTTGAGGAGAAGTCCAAGATGACAACACAGGAAGATTATTCCTGTGTTATACAACCTCCTGGCTAAAGTCTGTGCACAGAAGTGACTGTGGAACTCCCCTGCCCCCTGGCTGGGGTTGGAGAACACCAATAAATCAGGCTTTCTCCTGTTTCCAACCTGAGGCTAGTACAAGTGCATAGCAAGGCACTCGATCCTTCATTGCTGAAGCCTATAGACATGTATAGTCAAGACATTTTCATACTGCCTTTCTTTTTTAAATAATTTAATTTTAGAAAACCTTATAATTACAAAATTGATGTGAAGACAGCACACAGTGTTCTATTGTCACAATTAATGAAACAACATAAGCAGACAGCATATCTTGCTTCTTCACCTCTCCAACTGCCTTGCTAAAGCAAACAGGTGTGCGCAATCCTTACAAGGGACATGACTCCATCATCTCGCTCTGCTGGTCAAGGGAGCTGGCATTCCTGAATCCACAGGAGTGATAACTGGAAAGACTGTTCTTGCCAAGCCACACCCCCCAGGGCACTGCATAGAGAACAGACTAAACACAAACTCATTCTTTCTGGGAAAATAGTCAATTTGCTAGAAGCACAGACTTTGAGTTTGCCACACATCTAGAGACTAAGGAAGCACTCTCAGGTAACATAAGGAGACATCAACCTCACAAATATCCCAGGTCTCACTATGGCTCAATGAAATCTCCCACAAAGGAACTTACATACTCTTCTAGAGCCTCAATTTTCACAACTGTCTCCCAGAAGACACCTCCAGATTTTGACTTGACATCTGAAGGCCTCATGGAACAGCATGTATTTATATAGTGTAAAAGTTGTTTAAAAGCTGCTGCCTGAGGTTCTGGCCAATCAGCCTGATACTATACTGAAAGTGTTAGTCTCTCAGTCGTGTTAGACTCTGCAACCCCATGGACTGTAGCCCACCAGGCTCCTTATCCATGGAATTCTCCAGCAAGAATATTAGACCAGGAATAACTACCTACTTGTAGTCAATGATTCCCTACTCTTAACCTGGGGAAGATTCCCTTCTTCTGGGGATCTTTTTGACCCAAGGATGAAACCCAGGTCTCCTGCATTGTGGCAGAATCTCTACCAATTGCGCCACCACCTAGGAAGCCTAGATGCTAAATGAGATTCTTCCAGTTGAACACAGACACCTCTTGGGATACCCTCAACAAATGGAGCCCATTAAGAATAAAGCAGGCAGTACAGACGATCTCAAAGGTCTGGAGACAACCAAGGGTAAGATTAAACAAGGAGAATTATCATACACAAAGTAACTTCTTCAAGACAAAGAGGTAGCTGTTTCATCAAATACAGAGAACAGACACAGAGAGCCAAGCAAAATGAGGTAACAGAGAGTGACTTTAAAAATAACTTGAAATAAAGATCCTCAAGATGCCCACTGAACTAGGAAGAATGGGTGAACACAATGAGAACTTCGACAAAGAGATAGAAAACCTAAGAAAGTATCAAACAGAAGTCACAGAGGTAAATACTACTGATAAATACACTGGAGGGGTTCAAGAGCAGACTAAATAAAGCACAAGAATGGTTCAGCAAGCTTCAAAATAATGCAGTGGAACTCACCCACACAAAGCAGCAAAAGGAAAAAAAAGAATTTAACACATGAAGATAACTTAAGGAACCTCTTGGACAATGTCAAGCAGAATAACATTCACATTATAGAGGTCCTAGAAGAAGAAGAGAAAAGAGGGCAGAAATCTTATTTGAAGAATTACGGTTTATAAAAAGAAAAAGCAAAGGAAAGGAGGGAAAGAAACGAAAGGAAAAAAGGAAACAAACAAAAAATACCTGAAAATTTACCTAACTTAGGGAAGAAAACAGACATCTAGGTACAGGAAGAGCCAAAAATTTCAAATAAGATGAAACCAAGGATATCCATACCAAGACAAACTGTAATTAAAATTTTTAAAATTAAAAAGAAATTTCCAAAAACAGCAGGAGAAAAACAAATTACTATTTATAAGGAAACTCTATAAGGTTATAAGCAGATTTCTCAGGGGAAACTTTGCAGGATAGAAGGAAGCAGCATAACATATTTAAAGTGATAAAGGGAAGGAAAAACTTCCAACCAAAAATACTCTATTCAGCAAGGTTATCATTTAGATTTGAAGAAAAGAAAAAAAGCTTTTCAAACAAGCAAAAACTAACTTATCACTACTAAATCAGTCTAACAAGAAATTTTACAAGGAAAGCTGAAAAGAAATGGCACAATCACAAGAAAATATAAAGGTAAAAAATCTCACTGGAAAAGGTAAATTTATTTTTTTAATTTTATTTTTACTTTATTCTACATTACAATACTGTATTGGTTTTGTCATACATTGACATGAATCCTGTATACTATCATGTAAGAAACGAAGCACCAGTTTATGTTTGATACAGGATACAGGATGCTTGGGGCTGGTGCATAGGAAAAGGTAAATTTATAGCAAACACCGTAGATTACTTACTTATAAAGTGACTAAAGAGGCCAAAAGACAGAAGTAGTAAAATTAACTAAAGCTACAATAATTAGTTAAAAGATATATAAAACTTTTAAGTGTGTAAAGTAGCAAAACTGTAAGATGTAGGGGGTAATAAAAATGTAGTTTTGGAATGTGTTCAAATTTAAGTTGCTATCAACTTAGACTATTATATACATAGTAAAATGTATGTGAACCACACAGTAATCACAAAGCAAAAACTTATAGTAAATACACAAAAGAAAACAAGAAAGGAATCTAAACACAGAGCTAAGGAAAGGTGTCAAACTACAAGGCAAAGGAGAAGGAAGAAAGGAACAGAAAGGAAAGCAAAAATAGCAAACAATAACAAAATATATACCTACTAATAATTACTTTAAATGTAAATGGGCTAAATTATACAAATGACAGAGATAGATAAAAAAAAAACAAGACACATCTATAGACTGCATCTGAAATTAAAAACATGAAGAAAGATACTCCATGCAAATGGAAATGAAAATAAAACCAGTACAGCTACACATATCAGAAAAATTAGATTCCAAAACAGAAAGTGTAATAAAAGACAAAGAAGGACATTATAATAATATAAGGGTCAATTCAGCAACAAGATGGAACATTTATAAATACATATGTATACAATAAAGAGACTGTAAGTATCTAAAGCAAGTATCAATAGACATAAAAAGGAAGAAATTGACAGCATACAGCAATGGTAGGGGATTTTTACACTCTACTTACACGTAAAAATTTATAGATGTATACTTACATATATAAACAAGAACTAAGATTTTATATCTATATAGAAATACAAAAACTAAGAACTGGTTCTTTAAAATTTTTAAACTGACAAGCCTTTAGCTAGACTCACCAAGACAAAACTCAGAAATGAAAGAGAAGTTTCAGGACTTCCCTGGTGGTCCAGTGGCTAAGACTCAGTGCTCCTAATGCAAGGGGCTCAGGTTTGATCCCTGGTCAGAGAACTAGATTCCACAAGCCTCAGCTAAAGATCCTGCATGCTGCAGCTGAGACCTGAGACACCCAAATTAATAAACATTTTTTTAAAAAAGGAAGAAGCTCCAATTGATATCACAGAAAGTTCCAATTGATATCAGTATCATAAGATACTACTTTGAGCAATTACAATGCCAACAAATTGGACAACCTAGAAGAAGAGAATACATTCCCAGAAATTAATAAAATCAAACAAGTTGAAAGGGAGAAGAGGTTTAAAGTTTTACAGAAGAAAATTTATTTCAAGCCATTCTCCTCTTAGTTTATGAGACCTATGATAAAATGCAGTAGCATCCAATTTATACCTCATGCAGGACCATATCAGTATTCTGAATAATCTCATAGACACGATGATAGAATATATAAATTAGAAGAAGTCATGTTTTCCAGAGACTATAAATGTTAAGAATATAGTAAGAGTCACATACCATATTTTTTGATGGCTTACCAAAAGTAAGTACTTAAAATAGCATAATGTCACTACAGTTGTTTTATTTTAAATTGCTTTATTCCTACTTTCACAAAGCTGAATGCTAAGAAAAGAACATCTAAGAACCAGAGACAATATATTTAGACTCTCAGGGAATCAAAGGAAAGAAAGCAGAAAAAATTGTGCCCTGAGAACTTATTGAAGAAAGGTACTGGAGGGTATTGGCACAGAAATGCAGATGAGCAACAGGGGGAGGCAGTGCCCAGTGGCCAAAAGCCAACTCGGCAGATCCAGAGAACTCTTGAGCAGTTCTATATCCTATGGTTCCAGAGTTATCAGGATTAATATCCTGAAATGATCAGAGAAATCAGAAGTAATTGTCTCAATCTAGAGTTTCTGACATTGGAAATGAGAGTAATCAATCTATGTTCAGTAATTCAAAATCTATAACAGAAGTAGTATCACACAAATTATACTATATATTCAGTAGATACAAATTTTCTTACTGTAGACCTATACAATGAGAAACACTAAAGATTGTCTCTGATAGTAAAAAAATGAATAAAAAATTCTGAGACATCTGGAAAATATCTAGACAGGGAAATGAGGGTCAAAGGGAATATGTGATATTTTCCTCTCCTACTGCCTTTGCTTTGTCATTTTTCCCTGTGTTCTCTTCCTTCCATCCTTCTCTCTTTTCCCCTTTCTTCTTCTATTCTCCTATTATTTTGTATTTGTTTTTAATCTCTCTCTAACTTTTACTAGCTAAAAGTCAACCATCTGTTTTAGATCACTGGCAGACCCTGAATGAAAACTGTCCCCTGAATCTCCTACAACCAGTACCAACAAATTTTTATGTTTCTTACAGCCCACACTGACACATAGCTGACACAACACACAACAAAAAATGCTTTCACTTGCAAGTTAATCTTTTTGCTACAGATTTTATAGTTTTAAGAAACAAGCTGGTCTGGGGCTTCTTGGGTGGTCAAGTGGTTAAGAGTCTACCTGGCAATGCAGGGGATGCCAGCTCAACTGGCATTTCCCAACCTGGAATTTCCCACATGCTGCAGGCAACTAAGCTCATGTTCTGCAACTACTAAGCCAATGCTCTAGAGTCCAAGAGCCCCAATTACTGGATCTGTATGCTGCAACTACTGAAGCCCATATGCCTGGAGCCTGTGATCCCCTAATGGAGAAGTCAACACAATGAGAAGTTGGTGCACCCCAACTATAAAAAAGCCTCTGTGCAAGGAAGACTCACCACAGTCAATAAATGAATAAATAAATCTTTTTTTTTTTTTTAAAGAAAGAAACGCATACATCTTTCAAAGAGGTCATATATCTTCTGGCTTGATCCATCTTCTACATAGCCTCGTGTGAAGTCGCTTCAGTCATGTCTGACTCTTTGTGACCCAGTGGACCATAGTCCATCAGGCTCCTCTGCCTGTGGGATTCTCCTGGCAAGAATACTGGAGTGGGCTGCCATTTCCTTCTCGAGGCAATCTTTCCAGCCCACGGATTGCACTGTGTCTCTCAAGTCTCCTGCACTAGCAGGCAGGTTCTTTATCTATAGCAACACCTGGCAAGCCCCAGATAGCCTGGTGGCCTGAGTGAAAATCATTCACTGAGATGTTGCAAGAAAGTAGCTTACATTTACCGTAAGCTACTAAACTAACTAAACTAACCCAAAAGACTAATAATAAATAAAGAAATAAAAAGCTTCATGTTCCTCAACTATTATACCTTCTTTTGAGTCATAGTTCTTAGTTTCAGATCCTATCCTGGTTCTTTGAATTCAGGTCTGGGAATCACTAATGTCTTATTATGTATCTACATTTCACTTCTCTTAGAGCTTGTTTAAATGCACCAGTCATGGCATGATTTTATGATTTCTGAAAGAAATGGCATAGTATTTACCACTTAGAGGAGCTCCCTTCTGATCAGTGATATTGTGGCAAGACACAGCTGTTACAAGGAGAGTGTATCTCAGGTCCTGCAGATGTCTCCTGAATAGACTGATGCCTGCTTAGAAAGTCCTTTCCTCTTGGGCCTAAAGAGGATATCCTCCCCTTCCCTACTGGGAGATTGGTCATCTCTCCCAAACAGTCCAAAGGTTTCCACCATCTGTCAGATACTCATTCAAAGCACACACAGAAACTGATACATTGAGAGACATGAGGTCTTGTTTGGGGCAATTCTGAGGCACTTTAAAATTTCATTGTACCTTGGATCATTAATTCTCACTAAGTGAGGCTACTTCAATTTTCATGCACTGAGTGATGGACACTTTTTTTGCAAACTATTTGTTTTCTGTATCTAAGTTCCTATTGGTGTTGATCATGTCTTTCTCTGCTACTCCATGACTAAGCTTTTCACTTAACCAGTCCAACCCAAATTGAATTTATTACACCAACTTTTTACTTTAGAATAAAGTCCCATTGGTCAAATTCAATTCATGTGACTTCAGCAGATACTTCCAATAGGCCAATAGAAGCCAGTAATTGGTATAAATCAGAAAGCTGTACTACACATTTCAAATTTCAGAGATTAAAATTAGCAGCATGAATCCTGAGTACTCTGTATTTTTCCATTAATTTTGCCCTTGGATCTCCCATATATTCTCATTTAGGCCATTGATGTTTTGTCACTTTTCTGCTCACGAAGCACATTTGTCTTGTCCCTTTCTTCTTGCAGACTGCCTAGATCTACTCCAAGCAATAAATGTGAAAATGCAAAGGGTAACAAAAAGTACATCAACATCATCGTTACTAGTAATAATTTATATATAAAAAAGGTCAAACCCACAATTTCTCAAATCTTCCAGCTCTAATGTGTCACCCAGGACTCAGAACAAGGCTTTGCACGTCTCACTCTGCTTTATTCAGAGTGGTACAAGACACATTGTCTCCTGTCTTCTTCCAGTCTCATCAGTAATAACAGAAGTCTGTGCTTTCACATTTATAGTTCATATCCAGGCCATGGATGTAAGGTGCCTAGGCAAATATGTAGAGATTTGAGAGAAGCACTTTAAGAGTTTATATTCCTAAAGGACAAAGGAGCATCATGGGGGAAAATTCCTTCCTAAGAAATAGAAGCTGAAGCATAAATGTTTGACTGAGTACAATAGACCAGACTGAGAAGAAAGATTCAGGTTATCCTGCAGTTTTAACTATGATCTTCCAAGATGCAAATAGAATGATGCTATTAAACATGCTTTGAGCTCTCAATTCATGATGCTTACTTGGTAGGAGGATAGTTTTACAACTAGGGGATAAGTAAACAATTACATGCAAACCCAATTAATTACAATTTTGATAAGTTCTACAAATAGTAGCATGGGATCCTTAATATGTAATTTCATGCTGTAAGATTCATTATTTCCTCAATAAATACTAGCACCTACTTGGGTTCAACACAGGGCTACTCCAGTCCTCAGGCTAAGTGAAATCCAAAATGACTTCACATGAGATATCACCATCCTGCCTTCACCAATCTTTTGTAGCCTCAGTGATGACACCAAAAGGTGGAAACAGCCACAAAGTCATGCCCTTTGCAGTGAGTTATGTGCAGCCTCAGTGCCCCCATTTCAGACACCAGCTCTCTGAACCATGAGCACAGACAACCTTGACAGGCAGATAGAAGAAACTACCTTTAGGCTTTGATAGCAGTGCCTTTGAAGGGCATCAGTGTCATGGAAGAATAGTCATCATTAAAGCTAAGAAACCAGGAAGTAACAAATATGACTATGGTTAAGGAGTAGTTGTGCTGTTTTATTTTCTGAAGATGATCAGAAGTTTTTGAAAGAAAAATCAATCTAATGCTGATTAGATAAACTCAACCAGGAAGTATATGGTTTTATATTTGTTATAGATAGCTTCATTTTTATATCCTATCTGACATAGAAAACAAAAGATATAGAAAATATCCATACATGAATGTCAATAATAGAGTTAGTAATGTAGTTTTGAGTAAGGGATGATTCAATACTTGCCTCCTGCTAATGCAAAAGAATGAATCTAGTATAAAACTGAAGCCAGAATGACAGA
This sequence comes from Madoqua kirkii, assembly GCA_006408675.1. Lineage (NCBI taxonomy): Eukaryota > Metazoa > Chordata > Mammalia > Artiodactyla > Bovidae > Madoqua > Madoqua kirkii. Next base: position 18,940 of record SJYC01111726.1, read on the forward strand.
TTTGGGGGCAAAGAATTTCCTGTAAATCCCATATCTTCCCCCCAGCCCCATCAGAGAATATTAATAACTGGTAACAAGCACATTATCTGTTTTCTAAAATCTCTGAGCTTGAGGAAGATGTTGGTGTATATTATAAGAATATATGATATCACTTATATGTGGAATCTTAAAAAAGAAAAAAGATCTCATAGAAGCAGAGACCAGAATGATAGTTACCACAGGTAGAAGGTGAGAAGCAGGGAATGGGGTAAAGATGGTCAAAATGTATAAACTTAACAACTATAACATAAATAAGTTCCAGGAGTGTAATATACAGCATGGTGACCATAGTTAACAATAATATACAATATACAACAATATACAATAATACTGTATTGTATATTTGAAACCTGCTAAGAGAATAAATGGAGAAGGAAATGGCAACCCACTCCAGTATTCTTGCCTGGAGAATCCCATGGACAGAGGAGCCTGGCAGGCTACAGCCCTTGGGGTTGCCAAAGTGGACACAACTTGGCGACTAAACCATCACCAAGAGAATAAATCTTAGATGTTCTCATAATAAGGGAAAAAAATGTGTAAATATGTGAGCAGAAGGTTGCTAACTAAAGTCATTTAATTACAGCAGAGTGAGCAGTGCGATGCCTTGCAACCATTTCACAATGTATACAAACATGTACTGTATCATTGTGTTGTACCTCTTAAATTTATGTTGACATTTATGTCTCAGTGAAGCTGGGAAAAAAATATTTTTTACCTAAAAAGTAAAAACCAAACAGCCTTAGAATCTCAAGATTCAGAAGCAGATTCATTGAAATTCAATGTGTTTGCCACTGGCTTTTCCTCTACCAAGTCGTCTAGACCAGGCATGTCCAAATTGGTTGTGTTGCCTGTATCTGACCAAATTAACTCTTATTTAAAAAAAAAAAAAACAACAACACTTTAAAACTTTCTGCAAAACAATTAGTTTAGATATAATACTAATATGAAAACACGAGTAGGCAGCAAACAGAAGCAGAGCCAATATTCTTTCCATTCTAACTATAATCTCTCTGTCAGCTTTGAGATTAAACTTACAACAGTCCACATCCAACAAGAGTAGGCTCCAACAACATGGATTTGTCAAGATTTTAAATATAGATCTACATCTATATTCACTACTTTTATCAAAGAACATTGTCCTAGTATACACTGTAACTTGAGATAATAGCTAATCAATTATATAGTTGTCAGTACCCTGAAAATGTCACCATCTATAATCTAAAGACAAATCTCTACAATGTTACAGTGAGCCAAGTAATTCTTTATCCTAGATATGACAAATTTCATAAAATATAATCTAAAAAATGAAAAATCTCTTTTGGGATTCCTTATTCCCCAGTGCAAGTCTAAAAATGGTCGTGACTTTGCAGTCCGCACTTGATCTACCTGAAGCAGTAAACACATGGCTGAAATTACTCACTAAGGGATAGTGACTAAAATGCATTTCAGGCTATGATGCTTTCAGAGAATACATAGATGCATCACTGAAATTCTGAAGACACAAGTATTAGAATAAATTACATAAGCATGGGAGGTTTATTATACAGTTGGATGAAAGAACAGATGTTTCTAACATCTCAGCATATGATATTTGCTAGATTCTGTTCAATAATGCATCAAGAACTATATTTTGTGACACACTAAATGAAAAACTACACACATATGTACACATTCTCAACAGTAAATATATTCTTTAATTTAAAAAAATACAGGGCCTTATGAAAAAACACAAGTAGAACCACTGATAGAATTGTACTTTAACTAGACTCTTTAAATGATAGATTAGATAGGTAATACGAATTCATTCAGTTATTGATCTACCCACTTATTTCAAGGTAATATTATACCCTTTTATTGCATGAGCAAGCAATCGGAGCCAAAAGGTTATAACCTCTCCTACCTCTTCATTCCTCAGGAATGATCCAGTCAACTCCATTTACTTTGCCATCCCACTTTGTCTTTTCATTTCATTAAAAGGTAGTAGAATTTATAGTAGTTATTAGCATTACTACAATATAGTAATAACATCTACACTTCATTTCCACCATATGGAAAAGAATGATTTTCACCATACCGACATCAGAACTCTCACAATTAAATATACACAGACACACATGTATACATACATGCACACATACACACACACACACATGAAATGATTGTGTATGTTAGCAAGTCTGACACAAATATGAGCTATTACTAGTTTCTCTATTTCTCTTAAACTGTGTTTACTGTGTTTCCCAAAACCCCGAAGCACCCCAAAATTTTGTATCTACTCCTTTTCTTCTGAAAGTCTGGGAAACAACTATTTATTCCCAGGCATTAAGTTATTATTAATTTCCCTTGATCAAAAAAGTTATCACAGAAGTAGGTAATGATAATGCAAGTTTTGCAGTACTCCTGCAGTCAGGGAACCATGTCACTCACAGCCTCACTAAGCACATCAAAGGAGCAACACCCTCCCCACCATACGTCTGCCATCCTGAGATCAACTTCTCCAAGTCTTCCTTCACACTCTTCACCAGAAATGACAGTTGCTTCTTCAACAGGCTTAAGAAAAAAAACTCATATTGCACTCAAATATGAATCTGAACGTACTTGGATAAAATATATGTAGCAAATAATCAGAGTATAAATCTGAAATCCACAATTAACAGTGGGAAATACAAGAAACTTGTCATAATATGCTATTAACACATCCACTCATCACCTCTAGATGACTACCCAACTGTTGGCACATTATCTAACCACACTACAATACCTCAGTTCAGTTCAGTTCAGTCACTCAGTCGTGTTCGACCCCATGAATCACAGCATGCCAGGCCTCCCTGTCCATCACCAACTCCCAGAGTTCACCCAAACTTATGTTCATCAAGTCGGTGATGCCATCCAGCCATCTCATCCTCTGTCATCCACCTCTCCTCCTGTCCCCAATCCCTCCCAGCATCAGGGTCTTTTCCAAAGAGTCAACTCTTCAATGCCTAGCACTTGGGAAATACTCAACAACACTATCAATTTGTATCATCACTGCAATAATCCAAAAACCCCTGAACCTCAGCTTCACCATATTGAAAAAAAGGGGAGGAAATAAGTCGGTGATGCCATCCAGCCATCTCATCCTCTGTCATCCACCTCTCCTCCTGTCCCCAATCCCTCCCAGCATCAGGGTCTTTTCCAAAGAGTCAACTCTTCAATGCCTAGCACTTGGGAAATACTCAACAACACTATCAATTTGTATCACCACTGCAATAATCCAAAAACCCCTGAACCTCAGCTTCACCATATTGAAAAAAAGGGGAGGAAATGATTCCCGTTGCATTGTAATCTAAACATAACAATTACAACTTGGCTGCAAGAACCTTTACACATTACTGTACTCACACATCCTCTAACCACAAAAAGTTTCACAATCACTGGATGACACAGGCAGGGGATTTATAAATGGAGTCATTTTCCCACATACATTGACAGAAAAACTAAAGCCACAACCAAAAGCAAAATGCACAAAGAAAAGCCAGTTCTCTGATTTTAGAGCAGTCTCCCTTTACCACACTTACTTTCACAAAGTATTTACAGCCACTCATTGGCAGATTTATAACAGCCCATTAAGATTTTCTAATTTTCTATAAGCATGCATAATTTTAAAAATACATTTGCTTAATTCTCTCTCCATAATTATAGATTAAACTCTTCCCCTGGTTCTTTAAGTTATGATTCCCGACACTTGTTATGGGTTGACCAGTTAGGTAGAAAAGGCTTGAAAGCACATCAAAAACAATAAGAAACCCCATCAATACTGAATCCATGGGAGAATTTCAACTGAGAGTGATTACAGTATTTTCTATATCATACTACAGCATATTTGTAAGGCCTCCTCAGAAAGCCATTTCACATTTTTTGCATTTCTTTTCCATGGGGATGCTCTTGATCCCTGTCTCCTGTACGATGTCATGAACCTCACTCCATAGTTCATCAGGCACTCTATCTATCAGATCTAGGCCCTTAAATCTGTTTCTCACTTTCACTGTACAAACATAAGGGATTT
>SJYC01111728.1:0-23026 GCA_006408675.1 Madoqua kirkii
AGAGCAACCCATTCATAGACATATTACTTTCAGTTATATTTTCAGTTCTAGACTGTCGGTCTTTGCCATGTATTTCATTTTTGTACAAATAATCCAACTAAACTCTTCATTAAATCTTTTAATTCTTGAACATATTAATCAAAATTATATTCAAATTTGTGTCTGATAATGCCATTATACAGAGTCCAGTTCAGTTCAGTTACTCAGTCATGTCCGACTCTTTAAGGATTTCAAAAAATCTTATGTTCTATCCATTCTTTATTGAGTCCTACACATTATAAATGAAGATCAGGAAAGATAATTTAAGATGCTACATGCTGTAAGTTGCTTCCTTACAGAGAGGCCTTAGTTTTGTTAGAGACAGCATAATCCAAAATGATATTAATTTAATTACAAATTGAAAGAATGTAAAGCTAAGTTTCAGTCTGGTGTAGACTGAACTATTACTTGTTCACTATTATTCCTATGCTATAAGATTTTGAAATCCTAGGAGTCTGGGATGTTTGCCAGAGACCACTCCTTGTCAGCCCCTACACTAATAATGTTTCCTCTCTGAGTCTTATCGCCACCATGTCTTCTCTATCATATGCTGATTTTTTTTCTCAAAAAAGGTAATAAAATCACTTCTGGCCCCCACTAGGAGCACATTTATCAAATAACCTCTATGTGTAAGCAATATCCAACCTCTACTCCCTAAAGAAAATATCTATATGAATAGTTATATGGAAATCCAATATTTCTTAAAATTTACTTTGCATGTCACAGAAAATAGGAGATTATGAATCTACTATTCATAAGAAGTGTGATCGGTAAAATTCTGAAGTTTTTTCACTACAATGTACTAGATGAGAATAATCCAGTTAGCAATACAAAAAATGAGATTCATAATTCAAAGGTTTTAAACTTCTTTTCACTGAAACAGAGAAAAAAATCATTAAAGACACAGAAAAGTTCTGCTTAATTTTCTTGTGCTTTTACTCCTATTTAACTGAACTAAAATCTTGAAAGGGAAGGGATTTTATTATTATCATTGCTTAAAGCATTATCATAATTACATTCATCATCACTATTGACACAAAGAATTTTAAATATATAACCACAGTCTGGAAATTAAGATTCTGTAAGCAAAACGTACTTTAAAAATCAGACACAAAATAAAAAGTAATTGCAGCTTGCTGCTGCTGCTGCTGCTGCTAAGTCACTTCAGTTGTGTCTGACTCTGTGCGACCCCATAGATGGCAGCCCACCAGGCTCCACCATCCCTGGGATTCTCTAGGAAAGAACTCTGGAGTGGGTTGTCATTTCCTTCTCCAATGCATGAAAGTGAAGTCATTCAGTTGTGTCCGACTCTTCACAGTCCCATGGACTGCAGCCTACCAGGCTCCTCCGCCCATGGGATTTTCCAGGCAAGAGTACTGGAGTGGGTTGCCATTGCCTTCTCCAATTGCTGCTTACCTGGTCTATTTAATTTAGCACGCAAGTCACTGTCTTTGAGTGCTAATATGAAGTCAACCTGTTCCATTCAATTCATTCAACAAATACTTACTGGGCACTTACCATGTGGCAATGACAGTTCAGTGTACTGAGGATATAGTGGTAAATTCAAAGTTTCAGCTCTCACAGAATTTACATTCTTGTTAAGAGAGAGGCAACAAATAAAACACAAAGATAAATACAGACACATTTTATGCGAAGCTGACTAAGGCTATGGTGAAAATTAAAGTAAAAGGAAATCAGAGGAATGGGCAAGGAGGGGTACTATTTTATTGTCCAGATGATAGGGTGACATTGTAAAAACGATCTGAAGGGACTGAGAAAGTGAAAATGTGAATATCCAAGGAAAGAGCGCTCAAGGCAGAGAAAGAGCAAGGGCAGAGGTGGAAGAGATTCCTGAGGTGGAAGGATGCCTAGTCTGTTCAGGGAACAGCAGGGAAGCCAGAACACATATGCTTTAACTGAGGTTAGAATGTTTAGGGCTTTAGAGGTTATTATAAAGACTTGGGCTTTTATCTTGAAATATAGGAAGCCATGGAGTTCAGCAGGTTAAGTGGCATGATCTGACTTACACTGTTAAAAGACGACTCAGATTTCCATGTTGAAAATGAAAGGCAGGATGTAAGGCAGAAGAAAGCCTCTAGAGATCAACTTTGAGGCTATTGCAATAGCCCAGCTAAGAAATGATGGTGATGAATTGGAATGCTGACATAATGATGGTGAGATGTGGTCAGATTCTAAATGTTTTCTGAAGATACAGCTGACAGCTTTTCCTGACAAATGTAATGATAGATGAATTCAGTTTTCAGCTAAGGCGAGAAAGAAGGATGAACGTGTTATCAACTGAGATGTTAAAGATAAGGCATAGTGTAGCCTGGCTCATTTATAGAAATGATAAATTTTAATAGCTATGAGCTATCAGTAGAGTGATGCAGAGCACATCATAAAATACATGTATCTGTATTCTAGGAGAGGTTGAGATACAAATTTGGAAGTCACCACCTGATGTAAAGTCTTTACAGTTGGATAAGATCACCTCTTTAGGGAGTATGAAAAGAAAATAGTAGAGATCTGGTAACTGAATATTGGAAGAGGTCTTGGAAATGAGGAAAATCAAACTGAAGCTTAACTGCCAGTCAAGTATCCAGAAAGCCAAGTGAAAAAACAAATTTTTTTAAGGAAAATAAAGTGATCAAATAATGAAATAACGCTGATGAATTAGGAAGACAAAGACTAGGAATTGACCTTTGTGTCTAACATAGTAGTAGCTTTCAAGCCTTCTATAGAGTGGTATTGGAGAAGGCAATGGCAAGCCACTCCAGTACTCTTGCCTAGAAAATCTCATGGACTGAGGAGCGTGGTAGGCTGTAGTCCATGGGGTCGCTACTAGTCAGACACGACTGAGCAACTTCACTTTCACACATTAGAGAAGGAAATGGCAACCCACTCCAGTGTTCTTGCCTGGAGAATCCCAGGGACGGGGGAGCCTGGTGGGCTGCTGTCAATGGGGTCGCAGAGTCGGACACGACTGAAGCGACTTAGCAGCATAGAGTGGTATACATGGCCTAATTAAAATGAGTTCAAGAAATAATGAGGAAAATGAGACTATACATATTGAGGCAACAAGTACAGGCTACTATTTTAAATATTTTGCTGTAAGAAGCTTAGAGAAATAGAACAAGAATGGAGGAGGAATGTGAGGCTAAGCATATTTTGGACTGAGAATATTATTGCTTATTTGAATAAAGCAGTAAAGGGGAGAAATCAATGGTGCCAAAGAGACAGCCAGGATGATCACTTGAGTCACATCCTTGAGAGGGGATGGGAACCAGTGTAGAAGTCAAGAGTTGACCCCAGTAGATACAGATATAGGTATAGATAAAGAGATAGATATAGATATAGATATGTGATGACTATTACAAAAGACACTAAATTTCATTTTTTTGGCTGCACTGTGCAGTTTGTGAGATCTTGGTTTCCTGACTAGGAAATGAACCCATGCCCTCAGCAGTGAGAATGCCAAGTCCTGGCTATAGGACCACCAGGGAATTCCTGAGAATAAATCTTCTAACAGATAAGCTCCTTTTTCTCCATATTTTATCATGATATCACTTATATGTGAAATCTAAAATACAATACAAATGAACATATCATGAAATAGAAACAGATTCACATATATAGAGAACACACTTGTGGTTGCTAAGGTCAAGGAAGAGAAGAATTAGGAGTCTGGGGTTGGTAGCTGCAAACTATTACATACAGGATGGATAAACAACAAGGTCCAACTATATAGCACAGGGAACAACATTCAATATCCTGTGATAAATCATAATGGAAAAGAATATGAAAAATAATAACAAGTCACTCTGCGATACAGCAGATATTAACACAACATTGTAAATCAACTATAACTCAATTTTTTTTAAAAAGAGTCAGCTTTCAATAGAGGCACACACCACTGACCAATTACAGATAAAAAGCAACATATATGTATATAAAGCAGTCAACACTGTTAGCTCTGAAAAGCAGGAAAAGAATTGGATTTAGCCAGTTTCCAGAATTTTCAGAAGCATACAAGGTAGAGTCCACGAAGGCATTTGCAAAATGGTGATTATGTTAATGGATATAAATGCTATGTGGAAGTGGAAGTGAGGAGATGCAGTGGGTAGAAATATTGAAGAAGTACTAAAATCAATGGACTACAAATCCCAGCAAGGCTTAAAATTGGAGGGGTCAGAGCACTAGAGAGAGTGAGTTGGAAAAAGAGGAACAGTGTCTGAAGAGCCTAATGCCTAAGATTACGGAGGAGTGCAATCACTGGTAATGCCAACGTCTACGTTATGACCACAGAGGTGAACGCCTGAGGGCCTGAGACGGGGTTAAGAACGTGGTCACCAGACCACAGTCAAGGAACTTAGATGGTAGACATGTGGATGATGAAACCACTTAGTGGCTAGCAAATTCATTCTCTCTCTGTCTTTATACATACAGATGTGTGTATGTGTGTGTACAGTATGTAATTAGATGCATACACATTCCAGTATGTGTGTTCATAAATACACACAGGAGAGAGAGAATGAAAAAGAATAAATCTGTTAAACAGTAGGAGTTCGAAGATATATGGAAAAGAAGGAAACATGGAGTGCTATAGAAACTTGCAGCAAAGTATAGTAATTAAGAGCATAATCTGATAGCTTGAAACTCAAATCTGAGTATTTTTAGTGAGAATGGTCTGAAAGGCACCAAGGGAATATGTAACTATCTCCAGGACTTGTGGCATAAAAGAACAGAGGGAAAAAACTCCTCCTTCAGAGGCCTCATGGGAAGGAGTTCCTCAGAGAGTGACAGGAATCAGAGAGCGACAAGGTGAACAGGTCACAAACTCAGAGGGTTTATTGACAATAGAGTCCCAGAGTTATTTTTTGGAAGGTTTGAGGAATAAGCGCTAGTGGTAAAGAACCCACCTGCCACTGCAGGAGACATAAGACACTCAGCTTCAGTCCCTGGGTTGGGAATATCCCCTGGAGATGGAAATGGCAACCCACTCCAGTATTCTTGCCTGGAGAGTCCCATGGACAGAGAAGCCTGGCAGGCTACAGTAAATAGGGTTGCAAAGAATCTGACACAACAAATGACTTACCTTGCATAGGTCGGGGAATAAGAAAGGAGAGAGTTTCATAAAAAGTAAAGAGATTTATTGGAATAAGAGATGAGCATGGATGATGGGAAGGGTGGTTTGGAAATGTTGGAGTTTACAGTAACTGATATAAGCAAGAAAGAATGGCACAATCTGATTAGTTCCAAATCCTTGAGCAGGATGCAACAAAGAGACAGTGAGTGTCAGTGAGAAGGGAGGGGATGGTTCTTAGCAAGACTATTTGAAGACTTGGGATCCCCTCTTCATTCCTAACATAACAGTGTGAAAGTCAGAGAAGAGATCACATTTAATGATATAATCTAAAATACATGTATAGAAAAAATATGGTCTACCCAATAAGGGTTAAGGCACTTATACAGTTCAGTTTAGGCCAAAATATCATAGGGTCCATGGAAAATCTAGTATTAAGGTTTTGGTTAAAAAAAAAATTACAAAAGGGATTTTGCCTTCCCTGCCATCAAGAAAATAGAGCAGTTTCAATTTTCATTTCATTGTCAGACTCTCTATCTGTGGGTTGGGTATCTAAATATAACAAATGCTTTTTCAATCATCAACATAAAACATCCACACTGCAAACACACAGAGAATCAACTTTGAATTGAAGCTAATTCTTAAAAAACATTAAGAACTATAGAACCCTCACCAATCCATACCCTAGGCTTAAGCTCTTTATCTTATATGACATTTGCAATAGATGTGTTACACTCACTTTTCAGGGGAAGAAATTCAGTCATAGAGAAATAAAAGCTGTCCTCGGTCACACAGTGAGCAAATATTGAAGGATGAAGTGTCTGAGCTGAAAATACTATCTGAAAACAAGACCTGTGATAGGCTTCTGTAGTATTTCTCAAAGTGCAGTCCCTAGGCCTGTGAATCTATAAGAAGTGCAAATTCAAGGACCCCCCCGCCAACCTACGAATCAGAAATGCAAGGGGTGGTGTCCAGGCAGCTGGATTTTAGTAAGGTTTCCAGGTGATTCTGATGCATACGGATGTTTGAGAACCCCTGTTCTGAAGTAGGTAGAAATTGAGTATCAGGTTATTGAGAGCAGGATCAAGTGCTGGATAACTACTGTCATTCTAGATACTTTAAACTCTCTCACAGGGCTGTGTGTGTGTGTGTGTGTGTGTGTGTGTGTGTGTGGTGGTGGTGTGGGTGATTGTGTGTGGTGTGTGTGTGTAGTGCTGGTGGGGTGTATGTGTGCAGTGCTGGTGGGGTGTGTGTGTGTGTGTACTGGTGGGGTGTGTGTGTGTGTAGTGGTGGGGTGTGTGATTGTGTGTGGTCTGTGTGTGTAGTGCTGGTGGGATGTGTATTGGTGGGGTGTGTGTATGTGTAGTGGTGTGTCTGTGTGTAGTGGTGCATGTGTCTGTGTATGTGTAGTGGTATGTGTCACTGAGTGTGAGGAGGCGGCATAGGGCTGTAGTACTAGCTAATCTCCCTCCTTCATAAAATCTTGAGGAGTATCTTTAACTTCAGAATTGATTGAAGACTGCTGTGACAATCCAACAATTTGGAAACACATCTAGTTTACCATTTGAACATTTTGAGGATTTGAACATTAGCACAACTGTTGTCCTTATTTTCTAGTCTATTAAACACATGAAGAAACAATAACTTACTCTTTGACACATTAAATTCTCATTCTCACTACAAAACTCTGATGACTTTTAAAGATGTGTTGCATATTATAAGCCTCTCAATTTTACCAGAAGCAAGATTTTGCAAAACAGGGCAGTTACATTGTGGGGTTTAAGACAAGAAAACTGTCAAGACATCCATCTCTGATTCTGTAGAGGCAGAACACCTTCTTAGAAAAGATGTTCTTGCTGCCACAGAGCTGTTGCCAGGGGCAGCTAAATTGCTGAGACAGCCACTTAATCTCTTTCAATGAATAGAGAATCGACATGAAATAGAGCAAAATTGACTTTTTTGCATTACATAAATAAATGAATTTCATAGATAATAGATTTTCACAAAATCATAGCAAGATTCTGCTAATCTAGTTCCATACCTTCCTCTCAAAATAGAGACTATCACAAAATCAATTGTTGTTCAGTTGCTAAGTCATGTCCAACTCTTTGTGACCCCATGAGCAGCAACATACCAGGCTTCCCTGTCCTTCCCCATCTCCCTGAGTTTGCTCAAAATCATGTCCATTGGGTCAGTGATGTCATCCAACCATCTCATCCTCCATTGCCCCCTTCTCCTCTTGCCTTCAATCTTTCTCAGCATCGGGGTCTTTTCTAACAAGTTGGCTCTTTGCCTCAGGTGGTCAAAGAATTGGAGCTTCACCTTCAGCACCAGTCCTTCCCATGAATATTCAGGACTGATTTCCTTTAGGATTGACTGGTTTGATCTCCTCACTGTCCAAGGGATTCTCAAGAGTCTTCTCCAGCACTACAGTTTGAAAGTATCAGTTCTTCAGTGCTCAGCCTTCTTTATCGACATTCACTCTAAAACTTTCTTTTGTACTGAGGGCACAATGAAAAACTAAATCCACCAGGAAAGAAACCTCATGAAGAGAAAATCATTTTGTGAAGCAGGGCTGGTGAGAACCAAGTAACTTCATGCATTTGCCTCTGCTAACTTTTCTTTTAGCCACTTTACATCTGCTATATCACATGTAACTTCATTTTAGAAGAACTGATAAAGGAATAGTTAACTTTATTTTATAGAGGGAGAAACCAATCCCCATTAGAAGTTAAACAAATAGGCATATCTAATGCTATAATGCTGTGTTTAAGACTTGGGTTAGAAACCAGTTCTGCTGATTGTTACTTCTCTGATTCTGGCCCATTTTCATCACCTAAACTTCTGAACATGTCTAGGAAGAGTACATGCCACTCCCACCTAACAAACTGTTGATGATCTACACTATAATTCTTAAACAATTCAGGGTCACTCTTTCAGCGGGCCCATGAGGGCAAACACCAGTATGTTATTAGCTTTGTTCAGTTTCATCCACTCCTGAGTAGATACTGTAGTGTTCTACAGCCTATATGATATATGGTGTATGAGGTGGCAACAGACTGAATGCAGAATCAAGAAAATTCAGTTTTCCTCTATTAAGCTGTCACTAAAAATATTTACAAAAATGTAAAAAATGCCAAACATTTGACCTAAATTGTGTTTTCCTTTGATATTTACATACAGCCCTACTGTATGTAAAACAGTGTTAGGACATAGATACTCAGTGATGAATAAAATAATAATCCTATTTCACATAGGGGATATAAAACAGTAGTCAACACATAGTCCATATGTATTACAAACTTGGTAGTTTCCAGGGGGTGGGGTAGGAGAAAACCGAGATAATGGAAAAGGGATACAAAGTTTTAGTTATGCAAAAAGATTAAAAGTCTTCTCCAGCACTACAGTTTGAAAGTATCAGTTCTTCAGTGCTCAGCCTTCTTTATCGACATTCACTCTAAAACTTTCTTTTGTACTGAGGGCACAATGAAAAACTAAATCCACCAGGAAAGAAACCTCATGAAGAGAAAATCATTTTGTGAAGCAGGGCTGGTGAGAACCAAGTAACTTCATGCATTTGCCTCTGCTAACTTTTCTTTTAGCCACTTTACATCTGCTATATCACATGTAACTTCATTTTAGAAGAACTGATAAAGGAATAGTTAACTTTATTTTATAGAGGGAGAAACCAATCCCCATTAGAAGTTAAACAAATAGGCATATCTAATGCTATAATGCTGTGTTTAAGACTTGGGTTAGAAACCAGTTCTGCTGATTGTTACTTCTCTGATTCTGGCCCATTTTCATCACCTAAACTTCTGAACATGTCTAGGAAGAGTACATGCCACTCCCACCTAACAAACTGTTGATGATCTACACTATAATTCTTAAACAATTCAGGGTCACTCTTTCAGCGGGCCCATGAGGGCAAACACCAGTATGTTATTAGCTTTGTTCAGTTTCATCCACTCCTGAGTAGATACTGTAGTGTTCTACAGCCTATATGATATATGGTGTATGAGGTGGCAACAGACTGAATGCAGAATCAAGAAAATTCAGTTTTCCTCTATTAAGCTGTCACTAAAAATATTTACAAAAATGTAAAAAATGCCAAACATTTGACCTAAATTGTGTTTTCCTTTGATATTTACATACAGCCCTACTGTATGTAAAACAGTGTTAGGACATAGATACTCAGTGATGAATAAAATAATAATCCTATTTCACATAGGGGATATAAAACAGTAGTCAACACATAGTCCATATGTATTACAAACTTGGTAGTTTCCAGGGGGTGGGGTAGGAGAAAACCGAGATAATGGAAAAGGGATACAAAGTTTTAGTTATGCAAAAAGATTAAATTCTAGAGATCTAACATACAATAGTCTGCCTACAGTTAACAATGTTTCCTGTATGTTTGAAATATGATAAAAAGATAGATCTTACATATTCTCACCAGAAGGAAAAAAAAGGGTAACTATATGAGGTTTACATAAATTAATTAGCATGACTGTGGCAATTATTTCACAGTGTATACATGTATCAACCCAGCAAGTTGTATGCCTTAAATATACATGATTTTATTCATTAAAAAAAAATTACCCAGCTGCAGTAGGTAATATGGAAGTCACTGGTTAATACAGCAAAAACAAGTTAATTGGAGTATCAGGTCTGCAATCAACTGAAGTGAACTGAAGAGTAAGTGAGACATAAGTGTGTGAAGATGTAACGTCCTTTGAGAGTTTTAGTGAAAAGGGGGAACAGAAAAATTGGTTACTAGACAGCAATCTAGAATTAAGGAAAAGAACTTGTCTAAATTCTGGTAGAAATAATTTAATAGAGATAAGCTTGATAATATAATAAAAAGAAGGGATATTTAAGAAAGAGAAGTCCTTTCTTGGGTGGAATAGAGTACTTTTGGGAAAACAATGGTCTTTGAAAAAAAAGCAGGAATTCATCTCCCTTGTAACAGGAAGAAATTTTTTCAAAGTAAGAGTGGACCCTGGAATTTTCTAGATGATATCAGGAGGAAGAGAAGATTCTTTTCTCATGATTCCTATTTCCCACTGAAGCTGAGGCAAACAGTAGTGACTCAGAGTAGAAGCTTGAGGAGAAAGGGGTAATATAAGAGTTCACGTGGAGAGTGAAGAAAGAGCCCATTTGAAAATTATGGTAAAATCTCAACAGCGATTCTCTATTAAATCAGTCCTTCAGTCAGTTCAGTCGCTCAGTCATGTCCGACTCTTAGCGACCCCATGAATTGCAGCACGCCAGGCCTCCCTGTCCATCACCAACTCCCAGAGTTCACTAAAATCACGTCCATCGAGTCAGTGATGCCATCCAGCCATCTCACCCTCTGTCATCCCTTTCTCCTCCTGCCCCCAATCCTTCCCAGCATCAGAGTCTTTTCCAATGGGTCAACTTTTCGCATGAGGTGGCCAAAATACTGGAGTTTCAGCTTTAACATCACTCCTTCCAAAGAACACCCAGGACTCATTTCCTTTAGAATGAATTGATTGCATCTCCTTGCAGTTCAAGGGACTCTCAAGAGTCTTCAACACCACGGTTCAAAAGCATCAATTCTTTGGCCCTCAGCCTTCTTCACAGTCCAACTCTCACATCCATATGTGACCACAGAAAAACCATAGCCTTGACTAGACGGACCTTTGTTGGCAAAGAAATGTCTCTGCTTTTCAATATGCTATCTAGGTTGGTCATAACTTTTCTTCCACGGAGTGTTTTTTAATTTCATGCCTGCAGTCACTATTTGAAGTGATTTTGAAGCCCAAAAAGATAAAGTCTGACACTGTTTCCCCATCTCTTTCCCATGAAGTGATAGGACCACATGCCATGATCTTCGTTTTCTGAATGTTGAGCTTTAAGCCAACTTTTTCACTCTCCTCTTTCACTTTCATCAAGAGGTTTTTTAGCTCCTCTTCACTTTCTGCCATAAGGGTAGTGTCATCTGCATCTGAGGTTATTGATATCTCTCCCAGCAATCTTGATTCCAGCTTGTGTTTCTTCCAGCCCAGCGTTTCTCATGATGTACTCTGCATATAAGTTAAATAAGCAGGGTGACAATATACAGCCTTGACAGACTCCTTTTCCTATTTGGAACCAGTCTGTTGTTCCATGTCCAATTCTAACTGTTGCTTCCTGACCTGCATACAGATTTCTCAAGAGGCAGGTCAGGTGGTCTGGTATTCCCATCTCTTTCAGAATTTTCCACAGTTTCTTGTGATGCACACATTCAAAGGCTTTGGCATAGTCAATAAAGCAGAAATAGACATTTTTCTGGAACTCTCTTGCTTTTTCGATGCTCCACTGAATTGTCATCATTATCATTATTTTTCCTTTCTAATGATGGACTCATTTCTAACAATTAATTATTACTTTTAATACTGAATTCTTCACTAATACACTTAAAAATACTGGAAATAATCAATGAAAATGTCTTTATCATGTGAAAAAAAGTAATGTCTTCATTATGTCTTCATTGGAGTTTGGGTGAAACTCCAATACTTTGGCCACCTGATGCAAAGAACTGACTCATTTGAAAAGATCCTGATACTGGGAAAGATTGAAAGAGGGAGCAGAAGTGGACAACAGAGGATGAGATAGTTGGATGGCATCACTGACTCAATGGACATGAGTCTGAGTAAATCCTAGGAGTCGGTGATAGACAGGGAGGCCTGGCATGCTGCAGTCCATGGGGTCACAAGGAGTCAGACATGACTGAGCAACTGAACTGAACTGAACTCCATTGTGTACTTACTATGCTAACAACTAATAAAAATTTTAAGATAATACTTATAAAGGTGATACAGGTTTACTATATTTAGATATGGCCCTGACTACCTGAGTGCAGGTACAGTTTAGTGAATGAATGATTTATTTCACTGACAAATTCTGAATTCCAAATACTGTGCTCCCAGGTCATTTGATCTTCTCCTGACACTAGAGCATTTGCATACTAAAATACAAATGCAGGCACTGAAATTGTACAAAAACACTACTTATCATTACTTTAAGTAAAGGCAGTGAACATACTCATTTGAAAGAATACAGGGTACCTATGGAATAATGGCACCCTACTAAATATAATGTCATTACCTACCATACAACTATCAGAGAGAGAAATAAAGTGAATAAAATTGTCCCTAAGACATGTCAAGGCAGAAATTGGGAGACAAAGAATACAATATAATTCAATATACATGTAAGTAAGACAAATATCTGAAACTGGTGCTTAGTTTTGAACTTGGTCAGGTAGAGACTGAACAGAATAGAGAGTGGGGGGGGGGCCTAACCCTGGTGGAATGCAGATACAATCTTTCCTAGAGGAAGTCATGTATTGAATGAGGGACACGGAGAACAAAGCTGAGGTTTGAGGATCAGAATGCTAGTTGCATCATGTGGGACTAACGGCAGCAGTCTTGGGGAAACATATTTTTCAAGGCTTGTAAAGAAGCAAGCTATGGAAATATGACTCTTACAGAAACAAAATACAACTATAAAATTAAAAGACATATCCTCCCCTTCCTTCCTCACCCTTCCCCTTGGAAACAAAGTATCTACTAAAGATTTTACAGCATCAAAATAAGAGGGTGCTCTTAACTAACACATCTAGGAAACCACCAAAACTTAACAGTAACAGACAGAATCATCTGTTCTTGCTAATGGAGGAAAATGTAAAGCCTTTAAAATAAATGAAAAATGACAGAAGTCATCACTACAAAGTTATTGTATGGAAAAAGCAAAGTTAAAAAACATTATAGGGATGCTGATAAATATGGTAAATAAGCAAATTTCTTAAAAATATTGGAATCATTGAAGAAAACATAATGAAATAGAATACTTAAAAACATAATTTAAGAATCTTTATGGAAATAATAGGAAATTTAAATCTACATGCCAAAATGACCTTTAAAGTAAAAAATATAATCCTTTGAGCCTCCAGGCAAAAGGATTAGATGACTTAAAAAGGGGAAAAAAATAAAATCTGCATCAAATATCTAAATGACAACAAAGAGCAAGATCATGGTATAGCAGTGATTTGAAGCAACTCAAGGAAAAAAGGATAAGCTGAAGACTTTTTAATATAACCAAGCTGTCCATCAAGCATCAAGATTTAGGAAACAGTTTAAATATCGAGGACCTCGTGGAATACCATATTCATAAAACATCCCTGTAAAATCTACTATAAAACAAGCCTCATGCCATTAAGAGATGATTGAGAAAAGGATGGGATTGTATTCAATATACTTAAAGTAAATGTAAAATAATAGTAGAGACATGGCTGGAAAACACATGTAAATATCACAATTCAAACAGGAGAGGAGACAGAAAAGAAAAAAAGGAAAGTTACATAAACACAATGACTGCTCACAGGCACGTGGACAAAGAACGTCACCTGCCATTCCAGTATACAACAAACGTTGCCCACCATCAAGCCATCACCCATTACAGCTGCCCTGATGATGTGCTCCAAAGGAAATCGGGATGGAGATGAACAGTATACTGGACATAGTTACGATGCACATCTAAGGATTAATTTCAATGAGTCCAGACTTTTGCATCTTCCCATGCATAGAAAAACAGTAAAATCATTAACCTGAAATGTTGGGGGTGGGGCTGTGATTAGCATTAATCTTTTGGTATTTGGTCAAATGGTTTTATTTTTGTTCTTTGTTTTTGGCAAAAACTTTCTCCTTTACTGCTTCTTCCCAGAGCTATGAGATGCTGTCTCTCACACCATAGTTCTTTGTAAGATCCCTGAATAAAACATAACTCACAGTCTTTAGGTTATGCTTTCCCCCCACCCCCATCAACAGGTATGAAGCAGGAATCAGAATATATTCCTCTGAAGTTGTCAAAACAAAGAAACCCAAACGAAAGTCAAATAAAGAAAAGAGTACCAAAGCTACCATTAAAAATGTTAGTATAAAGGAACAACAAGAGCAAAAACGCAAATTTGCCAATACAAAACAGAATTTTTGAAGGAGCTTTTTACAAAGCATATGTCTTGGAGAAGAAATATTATAAAATAGTATAAATCAATACAAACAGGAAAAAAATGACAAAGTCAGGATCACATTTCTAAGCCGTCACAGTAATGGTAAATACACTCAACTCACCTAATTTTTTTTAAAAAAGGATTTCAAGTTGATTCTCAAAGCAAAATGAAGCTCTATATTAAGCAACAGACATAAGTACAAAAATGACAACCAGATACTCAGAGTAAAGGGCAATAAATGGGCAAATGTACATAAGGCCATTGTTGATATCAGACACAAGGCAGAATTCATGTCCAAACAAGTGAAACAAAAATAAAATTTTATAATAACAAAAGCTATAATTTATAATAAATATATAATAGTTACAAATCTATACATCAAAAATTAATAAATAGAACAATCTACAGCAACAGCATTTATAAATAGAAACTACAGCCTTGCAAAAAGGAGCTAAACACACTCATCATAGACTTTAATAGACTCTACTTAGCCCAACATAGGTTAAGTAGAGAAATATGTATGTTAAACCACTTCAGTTGTTTGCATGTCAAACTCTTTGCAGCCCCATGGACTAGAGCCCGCCAGGGTCCTCTCCAGGCAAGAATACTAGAGTGGGTCACCACGCCTTCTCCAGGGCATCTTCCCCACTCAGGGATCGAACCTGTGTCTCATGTCTCCTGCACTGGCACTTTACCACTAGCACCACGTGGGAAGCCCCAGAGAAAATATCAAAGACGTAAATAATTATTGTTAAGTTAGACCTCATGGATATACATATCAAATTTTATAACCTTAAAAAAGTATATCTTCTGAAGTATACATGAAACATTAATGAAAATCTAATCCCCAATATGTCTCAAATAGGTCCACAAAATAGAAATAATGGAAACATTGTCTCATCAAAATGCAGTAAGACTAGGAATTAGTATGAAAGTTTTAAATGTTCTATCTTAAAATTGAATAGCTCTCTGTTGAACAATTTGTTGACTAGGAAAAGGCACACCAAGAGAGACAATTTCTAAGATTAATGATGATGAAAGCCCTTTGCATCAGTACATGTGGGACAAAACATGAGAACTAATCAAAGAAAAATGCATTGTCTCATACACTTAAATAAATATTTCAAATGAAAATAAGTTATTCTCAACTCAAAATAACATCTTAAGTAAAAACTTGAATGAACTTTTCAGCCAACCTAATAACTGGTAAAGTAAGAAAAAAGTCAATCAAAGGAAAGCATAAGGAAATGAAAATGTGATATAAAAATTAAAAAGAAAAAGTGAGTGTAATACATCAAAACATTAGTTCCTGGGAAAAAAGTAAAAGAGTGGAACTTACATTAACTATACATATCAAGGAAGAGTCCTACAGTTAGAGAAAGGGACAGAAGACAAGTCAAAAATGGAAACTCATGATGTATTAATATGTGATTGGGCATTTAATGGGATGTGGCTGAGACATTCAACAAAGCTGAAGTTTGAAAGGAGGAGCTTGGTCAAGCCTCTGTATAAAATGGACAATGAATGCATTGACCTCAACACATTATTCAGTGATGTTACCTTAATGACAACACCAACACAGTTCACTCAGCTACTTACTTGTACACAGTGTGAGTCCTGGTTTATACTATGCCACTGATTTATACATTAACTATGAAAAGACTAGAAGACGTATAGTTACATATAGAAGAATGTATTTGCATTTGCATGGGAATGAAATCTCTACGTTTGTATTGCACATGATGGATTTTGAGATTGCTATGTGAATGCCATATGCAGAAGTAAAGGATGCTTGTTTCACTTTTCACAGTCACTGTGGTGCAAGTCTCCTTTGAGTCTCACAGGTGAGTATATGACAATACCATTCATGGGGTTCTCAAGGCAAGAATACTGAAGTGGTTTACCATTCCCTTCTCTAGTGGACCACAGTTTGTCAAAACTCTCCACCATGACCCATCCATCTTGGGTAGTCCTACATGGCATGGCTCCTGGTTTCAGTGAGTTAGACAAGGCTGTGATCCATGTGATCAATTTGGTTAGTTTCCTGTGATTGTGGTTTTCATTCTATCTGCCCCCTGATGGATAAGGATAAGAGGCTCATGGAAGCTTCCTGATGGGAGAGACTGTAGGTAACCTGGATGATGCTGTAAAAGTGCTGCACTCAGCATGCCAGCAAATTTGGAAAACTCAGCAGTGGTCACAGGACTGGAAAAGGTCAGTTTTCATTTCAATCCCCAAAAAAGGCAATGCCAAAGAATGTTCAAACTACTGCATAATTACACTCATCTCACATGCAAGCAAAGCAATGTTCAAAATTTTCCAAGCCAGGCTCCAACAGTACATAAACCGAGAACTTCCAGATGGTCAAACTAGATTTACAAAAAGGAGAAGAACCAGAGATCAAATTGCCAACATCCACTGGATCATCAAAAAAGCAAGAGAGTTTCAGAAAAACATCTATTTCTGCTTTATAGACTATGCCAAAGCCTTTGACCGTGTGGATCAAAACAAACTGTGGGAAATTCTTAAAGAGACGGGAATACCAGACCACCTTTCCTGTCTCCTGAGAAATCTGTATGCAGGTCAAGAAGCAACAGTTAGAACCAGACATGGAACATGGACTGGTTCCAAATTGGGAAAGGAGTGCATCAAGGCTGTATACTGCCATCCTACATATTTAATTTATATGCAGGGTACATCATGAGATGTCTGGCTGGATGAAGCACAAGCTGATATCAAGATTCCCGAAGAAATAT
Organism: Madoqua kirkii; assembly: GCA_006408675.1. NCBI lineage: Eukaryota > Metazoa > Chordata > Mammalia > Artiodactyla > Bovidae > Madoqua > Madoqua kirkii. The sequence goes on from SJYC01111728.1 coordinate 16,895, forward strand.
CAATAACCTCAGAAATACAGATGATACCATCCTATGGCAGAAAGTAAAGAGGAACTAAAGAGCCTCTTGATGAAAGTGAAAGAGGAGCGTGAAAAAACCAGCTTAAAACTCAACATTCAGAAAACTAAGATCATGGTATCTGATCCCATCACTACATGGCAAATAGATGGGGAAACAATGGAAACAGTAACAGACTTTATTTTCTTGGGCTCCAAAATCACTGCAGATGGTGACTGCAGCCATGAAATTAAAAGATGCTTTCTCCTCAGAAGAAAAGCTAAGATCAGCTTAGACAGCATATTGAAAAGCAGAGACATTACTTTGCCAACAAAGGTCCATCTAGTCAAAGCTATGATTTTTCCAGTAGTCATGTATGGATGTGAGAGCTGGACTATAAAGAGAGCTGATAGTCGAAGAATTGATGCTTTTGAACTGTGGTGCTGGAGGAGACTCTTGAGAGTCCCTTGAACTGCAAGGAAATCAAACTATTGAATCGTAAAGGAAATCAGTCATGAATATTCACTGGAAGCACTGATGCTGAAGCCCCAATCCTTTTGCTACATGTTGCAAAGAAGTGAGTCACTGGAAAAGACCCTGATGCTGGGAAAGATTGAAGGCAGGAGGAGAAAGGGATAATAGAGGATAAAATGGTTAGTTGGCATCAACGACTCAATGGGCATGGGTTTGAGCAAGCTCTGGGGGTTGGTGATGGACAGAGAAGTCTGGCGTGCCACAGTCCATGGAGTCACAGAGTCATACATAGCAGAGCAACTGAAGTGAACTGATATGACAATGGAAAATACCTATAAATGTGCATTCATGTTTTAGGGACTTTAATTTCATAGGAAACCCTCTAAACGTACTTCGAAAACTCACATAATACCTCTTCCCTCTTATTTTAAATATACTGTTGTCTAATACAATTCTCTCACATAAACACCTTACGTACCGTCTTCGCCTTCTGTTGGTCACCGAGGTTCTAAAGGTGGTCTTGGAACCTTATAGACAGTTCATCTTGACCTACCGTTTGCGTCCTGATTGTCACCTTCCGACCATGTCCTTTAGAGTTTTCGACTACCATCACGTCGTTAGAACTTCTAAATAACTTCACAATTTCATACTCGAGCAAAGCAATGAATAAGTTATCACTGGGTCTTTAACGATCACACTGAAAAACGGCCATCAATTTCAGGACAATACTGACAAAAAAATTAGTATAACCAAATCTGTTAACAATGTAGAGGAGGAAAATTTATTCTATCCATACAGATTCTTTTGTTTGGTCTAATAATCAAACTGACATAAAATGGATTAATAAGAGAAAATCAAATCCAATTTTGTACATACAGAGGCCCTTTAGCTATGGGAACTAAGAAGTAACTGAGGCACGCTCTTCACCTACCTTTTCAGATAAAGAATCATTTGTGAAGATTTGGTAAACCAAAGGTGTTTCTGTTTGGAGCAGCAAATTAATGAAGAGTAGCAAAGTATGTTTGTTTATAGAGCTTTCTCAGTGTCAAGCTCCCTACCTCCAGTCTTCCATCCTCCTGGCACAGGAAGGATCCCTTCCCATAGGAGCTGTATTTTCCACTTCCAGGGAAACAAAGGAAACTCAGGGCATTCTTTTTGTACCAGCTGTTTCTCAAATAACTTTAGTTTAAAATAATCAATATGCCATCTTTCTATATTTTGAAGTGGCCTGCCCTAAACCCCATCAACAGATATAATAAAGAACATTTTGGAAAGACAAAATACAAATGACCATTTGGTATGGACCAAATGTCTCATCCGATGTTTGGGACAAGACCAAATGTCCTACAGGGATTCTCAATTGATATAAAGAATATTTTGGAAGAGACATTTAATTTAAATGTACATTGCACAATACCAATTATCAGTGGCAAATGTCTTTTCTGTGATTGCTGTTGTAGGTAAAATGTCTTTGTTCTTAGGAAAAAGATCTGAAGAACTTCAGAGTGAAGTGTACTGATGTCTGCAATTTATTTTCAAGTAGGGCAGATCCCCCAAAACATGTGTATGTGGACAGGAAAAGAAAGTAGAAAACAAAAGCTAGAAAATGCTAACAATTACTGAACATAGGTAAAGAGTATATGTCTCTTTATTGTGCTACTTTTTCAACTTTTCTGTCTATTCAAGTTTTATTAAAAGTTGGAAAAAATTAAAAGGCATTTGCTTACTAAGTGACATGGCCTTCAAATTCAATTCATCTGCTAAATTTTTATTTTCTGCAGTTTATTGCTTTCTTATACCACCTGGTTGCTATATGATTAAATAAACTCAGCCACTGAAGAAAAATAAGCTATTCACATGACACAAAAGCCAAAAAAGCTTTGCCACTGAGTAGGAAAAAAAAATCATCATCATTAAACTTATTGGCGAGTTATATTCGTATAAACCGTTAGTCTCCTAATACAATGGAACCATTTACTGCTTTGTGTCAGCATCTAATAAAAGGGAAAGACAAACAGGCAGAATGTATGCCCAGTTACACTGTGGCAAGTTTTTTATACTCTAAGAGTAACGATATGTCAAACATTAATAAAAGAAGATACAGGAGGTATTTTTTCATAATTTACCAGACAGGAGAGCACGTTATTTCCTTCTATTGCATGATTAAGTTTTGTAGAAAACATATATTCAGGTTGATAAGTCTACCAGACAGCTTATACAAGGTATATAATCAGTCCTCATGGTTATAATCACCCAAGTCTCAAATGGAACTAAAATGACACATGTAGAAAGGGGCAGACAAATCAAGGTTATGGCTTTAGCTCTGCTTCTAAATAGATCAATATTGGCAGGTAAATCACTTTCCTTCTCTGAGCTTCAATGTCCTCTTAAAATGAGACACTTGAACTGAATTAAGATGGTTAAAACTGTAGAATCAAGGGCCATTTATTCTTCAAGGACTAGGTGGTGAGGAGCCAAATTTAAATCACCATTTTTTAAGAAATAAAAACTCAGTCTGATGTAGACATTATTCCTTAGAGCCCAATGAGGCAGAGAAAGGAGGAGGCCAGGATATCCATCCATAAAACTGATGAGTCTCAGGGAGTCACTCTCTTCTTGACTACAGGCTGCACTCTCCAAGGAGGACCACTTGGCCAGAATACCACCCTGTTAAAGTTCTGGGCAAGGAACAACCCCAGAGGAAGGCTGGAAATTAGGTTGAGTCAGCAAGGCAGCCTGATTATGGTTTAATATGACTCTTATCCAGAGCCAAAAACTCCTTGTAAATTTGATGTGGTTAAATGTTTTTATTATTAATTCTAGGAAGAAATAATATTTTGAAAAAAGGTAGTGAAACAGAAATTAAAAAGGCCTCCATAAAACCCCACAAAGAGGAAACAGTAATGCTGAAGAGGTAAAGTCAGGGGGAAAAAAATTGGAGTTTTAAGAAAATTTTGCCTCAACTTTTGAGGATATATTGTCTCCTCAGTGAGGTGCTAGTTAAGGCAAACACAGTGAAGAAGCTGAGCAGAATGCTTGGGAAATAGATTATCTGATAAAATAATTTCAAAAACTTATCAGTCTCTCAACTCTTCACTATTTATTTTTTTTAAATGCAAAGGCAAGTTTCTTCTTTCCTAAATAAGAACAGTGTTGAACGTTACTGAATCTTCCTTTGATCATTTTAGATCCTTCAATCCCTCCAGATCATTATTTTCAACATCATTGCTCTGCATAGGGACTAAAGATACGGATGCGCCAACATTGGGCTGAATCCATCTGGGCTCATGCATCCCTGGAAGATGCATCTCTGGAGGGAGATAAATCCTGAATGTGAACTATTTTCTTATTCTTTGCCTCCTTTTCATGAAATACAAATGTGGCCAAAAAATAAAAATTTGTTAGTTGAGGCTTTTGATTAGTTTCAGTTCCTAAGACTGCACTCTTTCAAAGAGAAATTAGAGCAACATCTCTTTGCTCATATATTTTCAAGAAAGTTCCTGAAGCCTATAACTGACAGTTCTGTTTTTAAACTCTTAAGAATTTGGAAGCAGAAATTCTACTTATAATTGAACTTCCTTGAGTTTGCAGTCACAGTGTTTCAAATTCTAATTCTACTGTGAAAAAAGCCTAGACTAAAAATTTTAGGATGAAAAGTATATCATTTGTGCTGGGTAATTATTCATAAACAGAGTTGTTAAAACACAATAGCAAGTTTAAGATGTTTATGCTCCTGGGAGTGTTTCCTTGCATTCCACCACTGGATTATTGTTTGAGTCCTTTCTTGAAAGTAAGATATCAACTTGCCCAAATTCTTTGTTTAAAAAAAATGAAAATGGCATGCAAACAGTCAACGGACAAGAACAGACTACATGTCCTGGAATGACTCACAGAAGTACTATCCATGGTGATCACGGATCACAGTTCTTAAGGCAGGAAAGCAGATCAAAATTTTCAAGGTTATGTTCAAGATACATATTGATATGGGAGAGAGGAGGCATGTGTGGGCCAAGTACAGTAGTCCTGATCTCCCCTTATTTGTGCTTTCCCTTTCCACAGTTTCAGTTATTCACTGTCAACCATGGTTCAAAAATATCAAGTGGAAAATTCCAGAAATATACAACTCATAGGTTTTAAATCATGTGCTGAGTAGCATGATGACATCTTGAGCTCCCAGGTCTTTCCCTCCTGGGCCATGACAGTGTATACTGCATACACTGCCATACACTATACTGCATACACTGCCACCCACTGGCATAGGAAAAATATACAGTATATATAGGGCTCAGTATTACCTACAGTTCCAGGCATTTACTGGGGGTCTGGGAACATATCCCCTGTGGAAAAAGAGTAACTACTGTAGCATAAAATATCACTCAACAAGGGTTATCTAACTACTTCCACAGCCAAATGAGGTAATGAAGTCCAGTAATGAGCCCTGCTACAGCATTATCTCTTGGAAACCAACTATCCACCCAGGACTCCTTCTGCCCACACACAGCATAGTCATTAATATTGACAGGAATCACCACACATTCCAGATAGAGCTTCAATATGCACTGCTACCCAAGACCTTACAGAAACAGCATCATATATACTGCCCAGAGCATACTACACACCCTCACATTAGAGCAAGAAACTCGCTTTACACCAAGGAAAATAATGCAGCGGGGAGGTACACAGCCATGAAATCCTCTGGCACTTACTTCACTCCCCAGAAACTGCAAACATAATAGTATGATGGGATGGCCTACTGAAAGTGCTGCAAGGCCCTCGTGGAGGGACTATCTGCTGCCAGCAAGGGGAACCAAATCCTCCAGTATGCTAAATCAGTGACCATAATGTGGTACATTGTAACCATAAGAAAGAACTTATATGTTTCAGAATAAAGGTACCAAAACAGTGATGGCCTCCCCTCCACCATCTCCACCAGTGGTCCACGTGGGGAATGTGTGCTCACCATTCTCCAAACTCTGCATTCTGAAGATTTAGAGGAAGAAATTTTCATCAGTAGATATAACAGAACTCCCAGTGGTCATAAAATATGGCTGCCACCATGTGTGAGGACCAGCAACAAAAGGAAAGAGGGAGTCACCATCTTTTTTGATAATTGACTCTGGCTTCCCTTGTAGTTCACTCAGTAAAGAATCTGCCTGCAATGCAGGAGACTTGGGTTTCATTCCTGGGTTGGGAAGATCCCCTGGAGAAGGAAATGGCAACCCACTCCAGTATTCTTGCCTGGAGAATCCTATGGACCAAGAAGCCTGGCAGGTTACAGTCCACAGGGTCAAAAAAGTCTGTCATAACTTACTGACTAAACCACCACCAACAACAACAAAGGGGCAAGGATTATTGACTTAGTTACTAAGAAGAGGTACGTATAAAATTGGGTGCATACAGGGTGGTATGACCATAGATAGTTGAATTTATTTGCAAAACAGAAATAGACACACAGATGTGGAGAACAAACATGGATACCAAGGGGGAATGGGGGATGGGATGGATTGGAGATGTGGACTACCATACATACACTCAGTTCAGTTCAGTCACTCAGTCGTGTCCAAGTCTTTGCGACCCCATGAATCGCAGCACGCCAGGACTTCCTGTACATCACCAACTCCTGGAGTTCACTCAGACTCATGTCCATCGAGTCCGTGATGC
>SJYC01111729.1:0-10823 GCA_006408675.1 Madoqua kirkii
GAAACCAAAATTGAAAAAGACACATGTATCCCATTGTCCACTGTAGCACTATTTACAACAGCTAGAACATGGAAGCAACCTAGATATCCACAGGCAGATGAATGGATAAATAAGTTGTGCTATATATGTACAATGGAATATTACTCAGTCATAAAAAGGAATGCATTTGAGTCAGTTCTGATGAGGTAGATGAACCTAGAGCCTACTATACAGAGTGAAGTGAGTCAGAAAGAGAAAGATAAATATCATCTTCTAACACACATATACAGAATCTAGAAAAATGGTACTGAAGAATTTATTTATAGGGTAGCAATGTAGAAACATAGAAAATAGACTTATGGGCATGGGAAAAGGGGAAGAGAGGGTGAAATGTACAGAAAGAGTAACATGGAAACTTACATTACTATGTGTAAAATAGCTAGCCAATGGGAATTTGCTGTATGGCTCAGGAAACTCAAACAGGGGCTCTATATTAATCTGTAGGGGTGGGATGAGGTGGGAGACGGGAGGGAGGTTCAAGACGGAGGGGATATACATATACCTATGGCTGATTCAAGTTGAGGTTTGACAGAAAATAACAAAATTCTGTGAAGCAATTATCCTTTAATAAAAAATAAATTTTAAAAAAGAAAAAAGATATAAATATATATGGAATGTGTACAAACATATCATCAGATGAAAGGAGAGCAAACTGTAGAACAGTTTATGTAATGCGATCTGATTTATGTAAATTAAAGTGCACAGGTATATAGTTATATTTCCTGATACAAAATATGTCTGGAAGGGTGTACAGACAATAATATTTTTGCAGATTAGGACTGAGGAGCCAAAGGTGAAAATGACAGGATTTTCATCTTGACTTTTTCTCTTTTGTACTGTTTGAATCACTTTAGCAACAAATGACATTTGTAAAATATTTTTAAATATAAACGACTGATAGGGAAAAAATGTTTTTCAAACTGATGTGAATTAGAACCTTAAGGCAGGCTCATCATGACTAACAACAAATAAGCAATAATAACGAATACTTATCAATATCATCCTATAGTGAACATTTGTTGTTCAGCTGCTCAGTTGTGTCAGACTATTTGCAACCCCATGGACTGCAGCACACCAGGCTTCCTTGTTCTTCACTATCTTGCAGAGTTTGCTGAAATTCATGTCCATTGAGTCAGTGATGCCATCCAACCATCTCATAGTCTCCTCCTTTTCTCCTGCCCTCAGTCTTTCCCAGCATCAGGCTCTTTTTCCGATGAGTTGACTTTTCACATCAGGTGACTGAAGTATTGGAGGATGTATCACTGTACCAACGATACTTACAGTGATGCATCCTCACAAAACTTGTATGAGCCAGGTACTGTCATGAACTCCATTTCACAGATGAAGAAACTAAGGCTTAGAAAAAAATTAAGTAACTGGTCCAAGACTGCTAAGCTAGCATACATCAGAGAAGAGATTTGAGTGGCCTTGAAATGAGAATGTTGAGTAAGGGGAATTTGGTTAAGGGAAAATAAGTTACAGAAGGAAGGGGAAAGAACATAACAGGAAAAAAAAAAGAAAAGTCATATTTGAAATACAGTTAAGAGAGCAACAGCAACAGTGGAGGATGTTACAGAGAGATGCTAAGAGGCAAGCGAAGACAGTAGACCAGGGACATATTAATCGAAGGTATTTGAAAAGCAAGCTAAAAACTGGGGCAATTCAAAGCCACTGAACATTTCTGATCACAGAATCCAATGCTTGTTTGGATAGTCCTCTGCTTGTTTTAGGCAAAGAAATCACACAGGCCATTAAAAGTTGCAGCTTAAATGACTGTTATCAATCACTTGGTTAAACACCTTCAATTAGGAATTAAACACTGGGATATGAAATAAGGACCCCACTATCTGCTTATGGGATTAATTTAAAAATCAATATAGGGTAACATTTTACACAAGGCTGAGAAATAACTAGAAGCTGCTTTTTGAACATGATCCTTTTTATCACTGTTAATGATATTTTGTTCCCCATGAATTCGTGACCTTTCAAAGAAAATAGGTCCCTATCCTTTGGCAGGATGTTTCTAAATGCACACTTTGAGTAAGAAGGCAATAAATATAAGTGGCGCTAGCCCAAGAAAACATGACTCACGCTCCCAGGAAAGGTATGTGCCCCCAAGACACCCAGAAGGCCTCTACTCATGCATATGGGCTAGCTGACATTCTGTGGCTTTCAAAGTATTATCACAGAGCTTTCTGGGAAAGGAGCACAGATCTCTTAGGTCACTGCCCACAGCTGACACACAAGCCCCTTCTCTGACTCTGCACTTTCTCAGTCATCAGTTACATCAGATCATCTTTCCCCTTCTGGTTTTCGACCACTGACTTTAAGAATTTCTTCCACACGATACTTGTAAATTTTGCTTATTTATACTTGCCCAAGTTGCCAAAAAGCTGCCTTGGAAGCACTATGTTTCAAATCTAAGAAAGAACTGTGGTTTGTTTTACATACTGTTGGATTTTAATCTGAGGAAGCAAATGCATTATTAAAGCTCAGATAAATCTTCCCCTTCTCTGGGATGATCTCTCCTACATACTCCTTCAAACACAGATTGTATTTCTTAGAAGCAAGAAAACCATGATTGGATAAATTCATTTTATCATAAACAGTGGTTAGGGAAAAAAATTAAAAAGGCATTGAATATACACAATCACATGTTAAGACAAATAGATGATAGATACATAGATATGTAAACACAAATTCTGAAGACTATCTAATTTCAAAATAAAAAAGATTCAACTAATTTTAATATTTTTCTCATTATATTCCCTTCTCAAGATTCACCTTCTTCAGAACTATAGAAAGTGTTACAATAATATTGGTATCTCCTACGTTCTGTTCTCCAAATTTTACATTTTGTTTATTTTAAAAGAAATATGCACCAGTGATAGTTTGCTTTTAAATTCTTTCTCATGAGTATTTTCTTCCTGTTTTGTATCACATCTTTGCAAAAAAATTATCACTATTTAACTTCCTTATCGATTTACTTGGTACCTAAGTAAGTAAAACACTTTTCCTGTGTTTTATCCATATACTGAAGGAGTAGACCTATTTTCTATTGATGGGGTAATGTATCCAATACTTATAATATGTTAGTGACCAAAGGAAGTACATTAAAAATTACATACTTTTTTTATAAATTTGGATATATTTATATGTGGATGTGTACATGCTCAGTTGCTTCACTCATGTTCAACCCAATGGATTGCAGCCCACCAGGCTCCTCTGTCCACGGGATTCTCCATGCAAGAATAATGTAGTGGGTTGCCATTTCCTCCTCCAGGTGATCTTCATGATCCAGGGATCAAACCCACTTCTCTTATATCTTCTGCATTGGCAGGCAGGGTTTTTACCCCTAGAGCCACCTGGGAAGCCACAAAAAGGCTAAAAGTGTCTATCACTGCATGATAGGCTTATAGATTTTTTATTTTTTATTTTCATTTTTTATCCTTTGAGATACATGTACAAATATGTATGTATATACACATCATGTATACATTTATAAATACATATACACATATGTACATGCATAAGTCTACACACACACACACAATTTATACCAGAGTACTCACCATAACTTTACTTTTAAAGGAAGAAAAATAGAACCATATTACTATTTACATATGATCCACCACTCCCATTCTTAGCTCTGTAGCCAAGAGAAATAAAAACAAACATCCACACAAAAACTAAGTACAGAAATTGTTGTAGCAGCATTATTATTCATGATAGCCAAAAGGGAAAAGCAATCCACATGTCCATTTGAAGAATGAATAGACAAAATGTGGCATTCATCCCAGTGGAATATGACTGGGTCATAAAAAGGAAAAGTCCTGATACATGCCACAACATGAATAAACCTTGAAAATATGCCAGTTAAATAAGTTAAATAAGCCAGTCAGAAAGACCATATATAATATTAAATATGGATAGGTGAATCTATATAGACAAAATATACTGGAAGAGATGAAAGCTTAGGGATAGCTATAGATCAAGGGTACGGGTTCTTTCTGAGCCAATCAAAACTAAAATCCATGGTGGGGGTGGCTGAGACATGTCACTGAATGTGCTAAAAACCAATAGTGTGTGCCTTACACAGCTGACATGTATGGTACACAAATTATATATCAATAAAGCTATTTTAAAAAGAGGTAGAAAATGGTACCTGTTTCCTTTGTTTACAACTTTAATTTACCTCTGAAACAGTATCTGTGGGGGGAACAACAAGACTAGGTATTTAGTGACACAAATATAAAGTTCATGCCTTCTGATTAGGAAAATTATGGGATCTTAATGAATCTCAATACAGAGAGAGACTTCAAACAGAAATATGTTTTCTATGTGTGACTGTAAAGTGTGTAGATTTATTTGAGTAGCACTTGCCCTAGGAAACTTAGAGCTATTTTCCCCATTTAAATATATATTTAGCCTGAGCTGTTGGTATTCCACAATAAGTTATTTAGGACTAAATAGGTCAACCTTTGAGAAACGTACTGAAAACATCACTAGTGTGTCTCTTGTGCCTGGAAAACCTAGCCATGCCACTGTGGGTTTCCAAGAAGGAATGGATGTTACTATAGTCAAATGTTTCAGTTCAGTTCAGTTCAGTACTAATTTTGTATAACAATTATGATTGTGAACACAAAATGGATAAGCCAGACCACTCTCTAAGGAATGTTTATCATTAAACATGTTGAACATATTTCTGTCCTATAAAATATTCATATTCAACTGTGATCCCAATCAGCAAGTTTTTCTTCCCATTAAAGAGAATAAATTATAACCCTTTCAATTATAACCCTTTCAAAAGCAGACACAGAACAGCACATGCAAATTTAAAAGGAGCCCTTAATACTAAGTAAACAGAAGCAGGTATTTTGCAAAGTACATTAAAGAAAACAGATTGCAGTACAAATCAACAGGTAAAGACGTCAACTGAAAGCAAACTTTGAGCAATTACATTAGCAAATAATTAGAATAATTTGTAAACAGTAGTAAAGACCCTGCAACAAAGGAACCACGTGGACCTGTGTTTCTTTCTTTTGTGCCCATAGCATTCTGGGCTTATCCTTATTATTCAGTAGTATATCTAGTATTGGAAAAGATTCTACTGAACAATAGGACTTAGATTGCAGTTATGAGAAATAATTCAATAGCACTAAACAAGAAGTAGCCTGACACTACGCAGTGGGAGAAAATCTGTCTCCGGCTGAGATTTCAGCATTTAAATAATGATTCTTGTCCAGAGGAGATCTATTTAACTCTCCTTATATTATAAGCACAACAGAGAAATGCATGAACAGAAAGAAGTCTTATCATGGCCAAAATGCAGCAGGCAGAGACATTAAGTGGAAAGTAACTTATCATATGTCATAGTTATTGGAAGTTCCCATATAGAGCTGGCATCATAGATAATATATTGAAAAGTCAATCTATCCCCTAAGAAATACGGATTTGGAAGGGAGTATCCTGTAGTGAAAAGATGGTGGGAGTTAACCAGCAGGGAGCTGAATCTTGACAGATATTTCTACAAGTCCATGAGCAGCCACATAAAATCTGAGACTATTTTTCTTCACCTGTAAAATAGAGATAACAATATCTACCTTGAGAAGATACCAGAACTAGTTGAAATGTATATCTGTAGCTCAGAGCCATGGGAAGATCCCTTGGAGGAAGAAATGGCAACTTACTTGCCTAGGAAATTCCATGAACAGAGGAGCCTGGTGGGTTACAGTCCATGGGGTCACAAAAGAGTCAGACACGACTTAGAAACTTCAAAACAACAATATATGCTAAGGATTCAATAAGAAATTGTTTTTACTTTATTATTCATTCAGTCTCAGGATGATGATAAGCTGCCCATGAAAGAAAGAGACTGCATGACAATCATGCACAGGAAAGATTAAGATGAGATTGTATGGTGGTGGGTCTGCTTGAACAAAACAATGAATACATTCCACACAATTTGCTGGGACTATACCCAAAAATTAAACCAAGACAAAGGAGCATGGCCTGAAACTTTGCAGACATTTTAGTTCATGAAGAATTAATCTCTGTTACCACTAAGAAGAAATAATATGACATTGGCAGCAGAAATTTCTCAAGACTCACTTTAATGACAGAGTAACTTCATGAAGAAGGTGCTCTTGAAGTAGATGTAACTTGGAGCAGTCACTGTTGGCAGAGGATGCTCAGCTTGATGGAGCAGAGCTTGGCAGGAAGCTGACGCACTGCGCTGGGCACAGGTGTCCTGTGTCACATTCAGAAAGATACACAGTTACAATCCTGTTCTGTGCAAGAAGTGAGACCACTTATTGGACTACTGGGGCTTCCCTGATGCCTCAGATGGCAAAGAATATGCCCGCAGTGCAGAAGACCTGGGTTCAGTACCTGTGTTGGGAAGATCCCCTCGAGAAGGACATGATTTTATTATTAATAAAGCCCTTCATCTTGGTTTAATTCTTGGGTATAGTCCAGCAAATTGTGTGGAATGTATCCTTCCTTGTCGTTCAAGTGGGCCCACCACCATTCAGTCTCATCTCCATCTTCCCTGCACATAACTATCATATGGTCTCCTGCTTCCATGGGCAGCTTCATCATCATTCTGAAGTTGAATGAATAATAATAAAGTATTACTAATAATAAAATATTATTAATACACACTTCAGTATTCTTGTCTGGAGAACCCCCAAGGACAGAGGAGCCCAGCAGGCTACAGTTCATGGAGTCACAAAGGGTTGAACACAACTGAGCAACTAAGCACATTCAATAAGAAATGCTTTTTACTTCATTATTATTGAAGCAAACCTAGAGAAATATAACAGATACTTTGAAATATATTTAAATAGAAATGAGGCCTAACACAAATAAGTGACATTTTCATTCACTGTGGAACAAGAAGGTGGAACACAGAAAAATATGAATAAAACTTGGGAAAAGAGGACCTCAGTATGCATGAGGATGGAGATGGAAGGCTCTCCCCTAAGCTCTATTAGCTCTTAGTCAAAATTAGCCCCTCAGGTAGGAAAATGGAACAATTACATCTGAATACATAACATACTCAAGACAAGTTCCCCATCAGTCAGTTCCTCCCATCAGGAAGCTTCCATAAGCCTCTTATCCTTCTCAAACAGAGCGCAGACAGGCTGAAAACCACAATCACAGAAAACTAACCAATCTGATCACATAGACCACAGTCTTGTCTAATATGAAACTATGAGCCAGGCCATGTAGAGCCACCAAAGATGGACAGGTCATGGTGCAGAGTTCTGACAAAGTGTGGTCCACTGGAGAAGGGAATGGCAAATCACATCAGTATTCTTGCCTTGAGAACCCAATGAACAGTATGAAAAGGCAAAGAGATAGGACATTGAAAGTTGAATTTCCCAGGCTGGTAGGTGCCCAGTATGCTACTGGAGACCAGTGGAGAAATAACTCCAGAAAGAATGAAGAGACAGAGCCAAAACAAAAACAACACCCAGTTGTGGATGTGACTAGTGATAGAAGCAATGTCCAATGCTATAAAGAGCAATATTGCATAAGAACCTGGAATGTTAGGTCCATGAATCAAGGCAAATTGAAAGTGGTCAAACAGCAGGTGGCAAGAGTAAACGTCAGCATTTTAGGAATCGGTGAGCTAAACAGGACTGTAATGTGTGAATTTCATTCAGCTGACTCTTATATCTACCACTATGGGCAAGAATCTCTTAGAAGAAATGGAGTAGCCATCACAGTCTAAAAAGAGTCCAAAATGCAGTACTTGGATGCAATCTCAAAAATGACAGAATGATCTTTGTTCGTTTCCAAGGCAAATCATTAGTAATCCAAGTCTATGCCCCAATCAGTAATAATGCAGAAGCTGAAGTTGAGCGGTTCCACGAAGACCTACAAGATCTTCTAGAACTAACACCCAAAAAAGAAGTCTTTTTCATACAGGGAACTGGAATGCAAAAGTAGAAAGTCAAGAAACACCTAGAGTAACAGGCAAGTTTGGCCTTGGAGAATAAAATAAAGCAGAGCAAAGGCTAATAAGGTTTTGCCAAGAGAATGCACTGGTCATAGCAAACATCTGCTTCCAACAACACAAGAGAAGACTACACACGGACATCACCAGATGGTCAATACCGAAATCAGATTGATTATATTCTTTGTGGCTAAAGAGGAAGAAGGGCTATACTGTCAGCAATATCAAGGCCAGGAGCTGACTGTGGCTTAGATCATGAACTCCTTATTGCCAAATTCAGTCTTAAATTGAATAAAGTATGGAAAACCACTTGACTATTCAGGTATGACCTAAATCAAATTCCTTTTGATTATACAGTGGAAGTGAGGAATACATTCAAGGGATTAAATCTGTTAGAGTGCCTGAAGAACTATGGACAGAGGTTCAAGACATTGTACAGAAAACAGGGATCAAGACCATCCTCAAGGAAAAAAAATGCAAACGCAAAATGGCTGTCTGAGGAGGGCTTACAAATAGCTTTGAAAAGAAGAGAAGTGGAAAGCAAAAGAAGAAAAGGAAAGATATACCTTTCTGAATTGAGAGTTCCAATAAACAGCAAGGAGAAATTTAAAAAAGCCTTCCTCAGTGATCAGTACAAAGAAATAGAGGAAAACAACACAATGGGAAAGACTGGAGATCTCTTCAAGAAAATTAGAGATACCAAGGGAACATTTCATGCAAAGATATACACAATAAAGGACAGAAATAGTCTGAACCTAACAGAAGCAGAAGATATTAAGAAAAGGTGGCAAGAATACACAGAAGAACTATACAGAAATAATCTTCACTTCCCAGATAAGCGTTATGATATGATCACTCTCCTACAGCCAGACATCCAGGAATGGGAAGTCAAGTGGGCCTTAGAAAGCCTCACTATGAACAAAGCTAGGAAAGGTGATGCAATCGGAGTTGAGCTATTTCAAATCCTAAAACATGATGCTGTGGAAGTGCTGCACTCAATATGCCAGCAAATTTGGAAAACTCAGCAGTGGCCATGGGCTGGAAAAAGTCAGTTTTCATTCCAATCTCAAAGAAAGATAATGTCAAAGAATGCTCAAACTACCACACAATTGTGCTCATCTCACAAGCTAGCAAAGTAATGTTCAAAATTCTCCAAGCCAGGCTTCACCAGTATATGAGCCGTGAACTTCCAGATGTTCCAGCTGGTTTTCGAAAAGGCAGAGGAATCAGAGTTCAAATTGCCAACATCTGTTGGATCATTGAAAAAGCAAGAGAGTTCCAGGAAAACAACTACTTCTGCTTTATTGACTGTGCCAAAGCCTTTGACTGCATTCAGTTCAGTTCAGTTCAGTTCAGTTCAGTTCAGTTCAGTCTCTCAGTCGTGTCTAACTCTTTGCGACCCCATGAAACAGCACGCCAGGCCTCCTTGTCCATCACCAACTAGCGGAATTCACCTAAATACATGTGCATCGAGTCGGTGATGACATCCAGCCATCTCATTCTCTGTCATCCCTTTCTCCTCCTGCCCCTAATCCCTCCCAGCATTAGGGTCTTTTCCAATGAGTCAATTCTTCACATGAGGTGGCGAAAGTGTTGGAGTTTCAGCCTCAGCATCAGTCCTTTTGATTGTGTGGATCACAAAAAACTGTGGAAAATTCTGAAAGAGATGGGAATATCAGTTCACCTGACTTGCCTCTTGAGAAATCTGTATGCAAGTCAGGAAGCAACAGTTAAAACTGGACATGGAACAACAGACTGGTTCCAAATGGAAAGCGGAGTACGTCAAGGCTGCATATTCTCACCCTGCTTATTTAACTTATATGCAGAGTACATCATGAGAAATGCTGGGCTGGAAGAAGCTCAAGCTGGAATCAAGATTGCTGGGAGAAATATCAATACCCTCAGATATGTAGATGACACCATCCTTATGGCAGAAATTGAACAGAATCTAAAGATCCTCTTGATGAAAGTGAAAGAGGAGAGTAAAAAGTTGGCTTAAAGCTCAACATTCAGACAACTGAGATCATGACATCTGGTCCCATCACTTCATGGTAAATAGATGGGGAAACAGTGGAAACAATGACAGACTTTATTTTGGGGGCTCCAAAATTACTGCAGATGGTGATTGCAGCCATGAAATTAGAAGACACTCCGTCAAAGAAGAGTTATGACCAATCTAGACAGTATACTAAAAAGCAGTGACATTACTTTGCCAACAAAGATCCATCTAGTCAAGGCTATGGTTTTTCCAGTAGTCATATATGGAATGTGAGAGTTGTATTATTAAGAAAGCTGAGTGCCAAAGAATTGATGCTTTTGAACTGTGGTATTGGAGAAGACTCTTGAGAGTCTTTTGGACTGCAAGGAGATCCAACTAGTCCATCCTAAAGGAAAACAGTCCTGAATATTCATTGGAATGAATGATGCTGAAGCTGAAACTCCAATACTTTGGCCACCTGATGCGAGGAACTGTCTCATTTGAAAAGACCCCGATGCTGGGAAAGATTGAATGCAAGAGGAGAAAGGGACAATAGAGGATGAGATAGTTGGATGGCATCAATGACTCAATGGACATGAGTTTGAGTAAACTCTGGGAGTTGGTTATAGACAGGGAGGCTTGGCATGCTGCAGTCCATGGGGTTGCAAAAAGTCAGACATGAGTGAGTGACTGAACTGAACTGTACTGAACACAATATAAGTTTTACAGGTATTTGTATTTATGTTCATGTTAAGGTATAATAATATATGCACTGCGTCAATTTGAAGTTGGGATCCAGAGTTCTCAAGGACTTCTTTTGATCTCCATCAAACTCCATGCTAG
>SJYC01111730.1:0-15110 GCA_006408675.1 Madoqua kirkii
AGTGACTGAACTGAACTGTACTGAAACAATATAAGTTTTACAGGTATTTGTATTTATGTTCATGTTAAGGTATAATAATATATGCACTGCGTCAATTTGAAGTTGGGATCCAGAGTTCTCAAGGACTTCTTTTGATCTCCATCAAACTCCATGCTAGATAACCATATACAGAGATAGCCTCAAAAGAGACCCCAGAAATTCTGGAGTCCAGCATAAGTAAGATGAGTAAGCAGTACCTCTTTAAGAATCATGTTTGAACACTAATTTTTGTCTGGCTGAATTATGCGTCTTATTATATGTCATCTTGACTTTTCGATGTTTGTTTCAGTGCCTATGACTCATTTGACTGTGAGTTCCCTGAAAAGAAGGGATAGACCTCCCATTCCTGTATTCTTGAGCTTCTCTTATGGCTTAGCTGACACAGAATCCACCTGTAGTGCAGGAGACCTGGCTTTGATCCCTGCATTGGGAAGTTTTCCTAGAGAAAGGAAAGGCTACCCATGTTCATATTCTGCCCTGGAGAATTCCGTGGACTACAGTCCAGGGGTTGGCAAATAGTCAGACACAACTGAGCAACTTTCACTTTTCTCTGAAAATAGGTACAGTTTTGCTCACCCTGTGTTTCCTGATACCATGTACACCAAGCAGAACTGCCTTAGGGCCACTGTAGGACTTAGATGCTTTTTAGAGTGTCACTCCACCTCATTTGAAACATGTTAAATTTTAAGAGCCACATTATGGCTCATTTAAAAGATTATTTTCAGTATAAAATCTTACAGATATGTATAATTTTATTTTTTAATTTGGCTATAAGCCAAACACCTTATTATTGGTGCTAAATTCTTCAGTCTCATAATGCACACCCAGGAATTCTTGCAACGTGAAATAATCTAAATAACATAATTTTTTCAATAGTCTTTAAATTTTAATGGACAGAAACCTTAACTATTAATGAGGCTGGAAATTCCCAACATCCACTGGATCATGTAAAAAGCAAGAGAGTTCCAGAAAAACATCTATTTCTCCTTTATTGACTATACCAAAGCCTTTGACTGTGTGGATCACAATAAACTGAAAAATTCTGAAAGAGATGGGAATACCAGACCACCTGACCTGCCTCTTGAGAAATCTGTATGCAGGTCAGGAAGCAACAGTAAAAACTGGACATGGAACAACAGACTTGTTCCAAATGGGAAAAGGAGTACGTCAAGGCTGTATATTGTCAGCCTGCTTATTTAACTTCTATGCAGAGTACATCATGAGAAACACTGGACTGGAAGAAACACAAGCTGGAATCGAGATTGCCAGGAGAAATATCAATAATCTCAGATATGCAGATGACACCACCCCATGGCAGAAAGTGAAGAGTAACTAAAAAGCCTCTTGATGAAAGTGAAAGTGAAGAGTGAAAAAGTTGGCCTAAAGCTCAACATTCACAAAACGAAGATCATGGCATCTGGTCCCATCACTTCATGGGAAATAGATGGGGAAACAGCGGAAATGGTGTCAGACTTTATTTTAGGAAGCTCAAAATCACTGCAGATGGAGACTGCAGCCATGAAATTAGAAGACGCTTACTCTTTGAAAGAAAAGTTATGACCAACCTAGATAGTATATTCAAAAGCAGAGACATTACTTTGCCGACTAAGGTCCATCTAGTCAAGGCTATGGTTTTTCCTGTAGTCATGTATGGATGTGAGAGTTGGACTGTGAAGAAGGCTGAGTGCTGAAGAATTGATGCTTTTGAACTGTGGTGTTGGAGAAGACTCTTGAGAGTCCCTTGGACTGCAAGGACATCCAACCAGTCCATTCTGAAGGAGATCAGCCCTGGGATTTCTTTGGAAGGAATGATGCTAAAGCTGAAACTCCAGTACTTTGGCCACCTCATACGAAGAGTTGACTCATAAAGACTCTGATGCTGGGAGGAATTGAGGGCAGGAGGGGAAGGGAACGACTGAGGATGAGATGGCTGGATGGCATCACTGATTCGATGGACGTGAGTCTGAGTGAACTCCGAGTGTTGGTGATGGACAGGGAGGCCTAGCTGTGCTGCAATTCATGGGGGTCTCAAAGAGTCACACATAACTGAGTGACTGAACTGAACTGAACAATATTAATTTCTGTAGTTGTTTAAACATTTATATTTTTAATTCTTCTGGATTATTTTCTTTTTTACATTTTGGAATCAATTATTTTTTTAGTTCTTTTATACTGTTGATGACCTTTGAAGAACCAGAAGACCTAAGAAGAAGACATAGATTAACAGGCATTGATGGCATATAGTAGGTAGCCAATTAGTGTTTTGGATTAAATTGGTATTTGAGAATATACACACACCACTGCATATTAGCCAAATCTATAGCATAATTTATGGTACAATTTTAGTTAGTGCTATCACCACTAAGCCATTTATACATAGCAGTTGTGGGCCGTGTTGGTCATAATGTTGACAAATCAAGAAAGAAACATTTCCAGGCTTGGGCAGGGGTTATCCCATAGATTTCAGCAGGGGGAAACCAATGTGAAAGAAGATGAACAGAAGTCCAACACTCTCAGATTTTGGAGAGAGAAGTTGGGCCTCACGTGTATTAGCAATATTAGAGCCAGACGTGGTGGCTGATACTCATTACGGAAGAAAGAGCTGGCAAGTGGACTCAAACATTTCTCTGATCACGTCTTCTCTAGGGATGCCTACCTTGACAAACCCTACCTTGACAAACTGTGTGTGAATGACTACAAAGAACAAATTCTCGTGAGCACAACGGACCACCTTATTCCTCAGATATACTGTGACAGAAAGCAAACACCTTTAAATAGTTGAGAGACATCCAAGGGAGCAGTTTGATTGATCCTAGCTTGAGATGGCCCATGTTTGCTTAGTCACCATCACCCTGGTGGCAGTTCTGTTACTTTTTAAAGATCCTTTACTTGTCCACACTGGACCTATAGGTCTCAACTGGGTCAGTATCTGCCCAGGAAGCAATACTGCAAGACTGCACTGTCATCACTAGGAAGGCTGAAAACAGATTTGAGAGTTTTAAAGCGTATCTGACTGAATAAGGTTCCTAAAGAAACTTGGTATTTTGACCTCAACTGTTCTTTCAGTATTGTTCCAGGGTAAGTATCCTGAACACTAGACTTGGAACAGTCTTGGTAGGCAGTTAGTTGCAACTGAAAATTTAATTGCCTTAGTAATTTCCAAGTATACTTGAACTTTAATTGGGTATCTAACTCTAAATTATGGTTTTATTTAGTAAGTTATTAAAATTTTTTCTTAAAATGTGTTGCGTATAAGAATTACCAGTCATCTGTTGGTATGAAATGCGATCTGTATAAAATATATCTCTCAGCAATATGTCTCCAGAAATTTGATAATTGTATCCATGTTTGGATGCTCTCTTACTAAAGGCTTTTGTGAGACACACAAATGACAAGTATTAAATTATAACTGTCATACTTTATAAAAAATGACTGTTGCTGGAGCAAAATTAGCTAGCCCAAAGGTGCTAAGCCTTAGAGAGGAGGGCTAGAAACTAACATGCATTGAAGATATACTATGTGTTAATACATAAGGTTTCTCTCTCTCTCTCCTTCTCACTCTATAGACACAGATATAGATATAGATATAGGTATAAATATATACATCTTTTGTAAGCATTGCATCACAGTTGCGTTTGTCCATAACTGACCATTTTCAAAACAAAATCTGTTACCGTGAATAACATAAGTCTGGATGATTTGGGAACACTGTCTTATTTGCTTAATAATATTCAGTGACTCCCTGTCTCCCACTGGATAAAGTTTGAATAATTCTGCCTGCTTTTCAAGGTCCTCACTGGTCTCATTACCCAGTCTGTCTTATTTCTTCTTCTTTTCCACATAGTTCCTCTGAGCAATGTGGATCAGTATTTGCACTGACCTATAAATATATTATACTCAATGTCACCCCAAGATTTGTTATTTGTTATTTCCTCTTCCATCACCAGTTCTTCAAGGCAAATGTCACTAGTTCTTCAAGGATCCCTCCATAGTTCATCATTTAGCAGAGTTCAGTGAACAGAAATGCTACAAAGGCTATTGTTATTGTCATCTTGTAACATAATCTTACTTATAGATTCATAAAGCATGGATTTAAAACAATAATATTATAAGGAAATCAGGGGACATTTATGGCGAAGGAAGCTTTAAGGCTTTTTCTCTTTAGAATAAAGCAAAATGCATAGCTGAGGCTAGACTGCAAATTTCAACACTATGCTCCTTAGAATATAAGGGGTCACATTTTTCATAAGACTTTAGGTCAACAATGTGGCTCCACTGAACTACTTGAATATAAGCTTGACAAACTCCACTCTTAAAGTTGTCAAGTTCTGGAAAACAATCCACAGTATTTGAGGGCTTCCCAGGTGATGCAGGGGTAAAGACTCTGCTTGTCAATGCAGGAGATTCAGGTGATGTGGGCTCAATCCCTAGGTCAAGAACATCCCCCGGAGGAGGAAAAGGCAACCTGCTCCAGTATTCTTGCCTGGAAAATTCCATGGGCAGATGAACCTGGTGGGCTGCACACAGTCCATAGGGTCGAAAAGAGTGGTATGCAACTGAGCACACATGCATGCAGTCACAATACTTGTATCTGTGATGTTTCCACATTCATAATAAATAAAATTGAAGATAAATGAAATATCCATCTTCCTTTTCTTTTCATGAAGGGAGACTGTTCTCTAAAACTGCTTTGTAATTCAGAATAAAACTCATAGATACTGAGCATGATAGTTGATATTTTTCAGCATAGGCATTACAAGTAAGTGTAGCCATCAAAGTCATACAACTTTTTAGTTCAAAGGACATTCATTGTTTAGTAGATGTTTTCCACACTATGGTTTAACGAAATCAACTGGTGGTAAGAATTATTTATGGCAAGTTTCTTATATTTAAGAATTTTTAAGCACAATTTTTAAGACTATCAGTTTTGGAAGATTGAAGATAGTGTAATGGCCCATTCTTAGATACATAGAAACATACATGCAGCTATGCAACATGATCTGGTTAGAATCTGCTACTTTTCATCTAACGGTGTTGATTGGATAATGATTTCCTTCTATATAATCAAAAGTTGCTTTTTAGTTAAAAAAAAAAAAATCTGACAAGGAAACACAGGCTCTGTGCTAGGTACCAAGTGGTCAAAGTTAGACATGGTTCCTGTCCTAGATCTTTCAGGTTTGTGGAGAAGACAGAAATGATGCAGCAGGAAGTAATAGCAAAAATAGACATGCTTCTGCCCTCAAGGAATTAGGCTACTGTTAGGGAGGGAAAGTATTATGTAAGTAAACAAACAAATACATTATTCCAAATCACAGTTTATCTTATGGAGAAAACAGTGTATAGTGCTGAAGAACAAGGAGGGGGCTAATTCTGAGAAAGAGCTAAGAGATGCTTTGAGAGATACATATGCTGAGGGCTACAGTGTGAGAAGAATTCAGCCATTTGAGCAGTGTTGTATGTATGTGTGTGAGTTGTTCATTCATGTCCAGCTCTTTGCGACCCCATGGACTGTAGCCCACCAGGCTCCTCTATCCATGGGGATTCTCCAGGCAAGAATACTAGAGTGGGTTGTCATTTCCTTCTCCAGGTTAACAGTGTTAGAGGAAGAAAAAACCATGTATCAGTTCAATTCAGGCACTCAGTCGTGTCTGACTCTTTGAGACCCCATGAATCGCAGCACACCAGGTCTCCCTGTCCATCACCAACTCCCAGAGTTCACTCAGACTCACGTCCATTGTGTCAGTGATGCCATCCAGCCATCTCATCCTCAGTCGTCCCCTTCTCCTCCTGCCCCCAATCCCTCCCAGCATCAGAGTCCTTTCTAATGAGTCAGCTCTTGGCATGAGGTGGCCAAAGTACTGGAGTTTTAGCTTCAGCATCATTCCTTCCAAAGAAATCCCAGGGCTGATCTCCTTCAGAATGGACTGGTTGGATTTTCTTGCAGTCCAAGGGACTCTCAAGAGTCTTCTCCAACACCACAGTTCAAAAGCATCAATTCTTTGGTGCTCAGCCTTCTTCACAGTCCAACTCTCACATCCATACATGACTACAGGAAAAACCGTAGCCTTGACTAGATGGGCCTTAGTCGGCACAGTAATGTCTCTGCTTTTGAATATGCTGTCTATGTTGGTCATAACTTTTCTTCCAAGGAGTAAGCGTCTTCTAATTTCATGGCTGCAATCACAATCTGCAGTGATTTTGGAGCCCCCCAAAATAAAGTCTGACACTGTTTCCACTGCTTGCCCATCTATGTCCCATGAAGCGGTGGGACTGAGAGGGTAACAGGCAGGAAGGCCAGGGGTCTCCAAACGGAGGAAATAGCCTGCAAGTGGCAGACATTTTATCTCTCTTAAGCGGCAGGAGGAAACAAACTAGAGATATTTTCTCCTTCTCTATACAAATTTAAAAAGAGGTTTCTCTTAAAATTCTGTGTTGCTATAATGACACCTAGTTTCACTTGAAGTTAACCATTGCCTTTTTCTTATGGAAATGTTTATCTTAAGCTATGCTAATGTACTGTGCATTTACCCCAAACTCTGTCTTCAAGTCAGTTCCGCCTTTTGGGCCCAAAGGGTGGTGTCATCTGCATATCTGAGGTTATTGATATTTCTTCCAAAAATCTTGATTCCAGCTTGTGCCTCCTCCAGTCCAGGATTTCTCATTATGTACTCTGCATACAAGTTAAATAAGCAGGGGGACAATATACAGCCTTGACATACTCCTTTTCCTATTTGGAACCAGTCCATTGTTCCATGTCCAGTTCTAACTGTTGCTTCCTGACCTGCATATAGGTTTCTCAAGAGGCAGGTCAGGTGCTCTGGTATTCCCGTCTCTTGAAGAATTTTCCACAGTTTCTTGTGATCCACACAGTCAAAGGCTTTATAGTCAATAAAGCAGAAATAGATGTTTTTCTGGAACTCTTCTGCTTTTTCTATGATCCAGCAGATGTTGGCAATTTGACCTCTGGTTCCTCTGCCTTTTCTAAAACCAGCTTGAATATCTGGAAGTTCACAGTTCACGTATTGCTAAAGCCTGGCTTGGAGAATTTTGAGCATCAGTTTACTAGCGTGTGAGATGAGTGCAATTGAGCAGTAGTTTGAGCATTCTTTGGCATTGCCCTTCTTTGGGATTGGAATGAAAACTGACCTTTTCCAGTCCTGTGGCCACTGCTGAGTTTCCAGATTTGCTGGCATATTGAGTGCAGCACTTTCACAGCATCATCTTTAAAGATCTGAAATAGCTCAACTGGAATTCCATCACCTCCACTAGCTTTGTTCATAGTGATGCTTTCTAAGGCCCACTAGACTTCACATTCCAGGATGTCTAGCTCTAGGTGAGTGATCACACTATTGTGATTATCTGGGTCATAGATATTCCTTATTGATGGAGATTTTTCTGACCGGGCTGCAGCCTGCCAGGAGGTTGGCAAAAACCCTGAGGTTGGGTATGCACTGAGTTACTGAGAGAAACTAGTGCTACGAGTGGAGTAATATATTCCCCCTACTGGGTTGCAGGTAGGTACCTGCATTCATTAAAGTTTTATAACACCACAGCTTCATCATAGCTATGACATGGGGAAATTAAGCAAAGGACTTTTGTTCATCACATGAATGAATGAAGTGGAAGAAGAGCAATATAGCCCAGAGAATGCCTCGGAGATAGTGTACAGTGACCTGAGAACTCTGGTCACTTTAATTAAACCTTTAATTATTAAAGCAAAAGCAAGACTCAAAACAACAACAACAAAATCCCAACTATACCCAGAGGATAGATCTTCAGAACATATTCTACACATATTTTGGGGGAACATTTGGAAATTTCTTGGACAGACTAATGGATGTCCTCTTGTGATTGAAAAAAAGGGTCTGAAACCATTGCTACACATTTTTTAAAAGTGATCAAATATTACAACACAAGAAGGGCTGGAGAGAGAAATTTACTTCCTTTACTAGGAAAAAAACAGCACAGAACTGATACCAAAGTATTAATTATGATTTCATCTAGATTGTGAAATAGAGATTTTTATTTTTTTATTCATACTTTGCTATTTTCCAAGTGTTCCAGCATTAGTATCTATGAAAGTATATATTGCTCTTATAGTTGTAAAGTGTTCATTTGCTTTTAAAATTGTATACATTCAAGGTTTATATCATGATGTTTTGATACACATATATGAACTAAAATGATGATATGTGTGTGGTGTGAGCACTGGAAATCTACTCTGTCAGCAAATTTCTAGTATACAACCATTATTATTAACTCTAGTCACTATGATGTACATTAGACTGCTATACTTACTCATCCTACATAACTTCAACTTTGCATGATTTGATAAGCATCTCCCACTTCCCCCACCTTCCTGACCCTGGTAAGCCATCTTTTTACTCTTTGCTTCTATGTATTCAACTTTAGATCCCACACATAAGTGAGATTATGTAGTATTTCTCTTTTTGCGTCTGGCTTATTTCACTTAATATAATGTCTCCAGATTCATTCATATTGTCACCCGTGGCAGCATCTCCTTTTTAAAGGCTGTGTATATATAACACTATTTCTTTTATCCATTGATCCATCAATATACATTTAGGCTGTTTCTGTGGCTCAGAGGTTAAAGCACCTGCCTTCAACGTGGGAGACCAGAGTTCGATCCCTGGGTCGGAAAGATCCCCTGGAGAAGGAAATGGCAATCCACTCCAGTATTCTTGCCTGGAGCATCCCATGGACAGAGAAGCCTAGTAGATTACAGTCCACAGGATTTCAAAGAGTCGGACACGACTGAGCGACTTCACCTCACCTCATATGAATAATGCAATGAGTTTGGAAATGTTGGTATTTCTTTGAGGTACTGAGGTATAGTGTTATCCATAATGGCTGTACCAATATATATTCCCACAAATAACATATAAGGGTTCCTTTTTTATGCAGTCTTAACAACTGCTTGTTATCTTTCATCGTTTTGATAATAATTATCCCAACAGGGGTGTTTTTTTATATTTACAAGTCATGTATCTATGTTATAAAAAACATTATAGACAGATATTACATTTAGATATATGTTATTTCCAAGGTTACAAAATAAATAGTTCATTTCAAATTTTGAAAGGTTTATACTTCAGAAGTTTCATGTTTATTGACATTATAGCTATCCTGGACTTCAATCTGTAGTTTATCTCAAACAAATCAATAGGCCTTACTGTATTTAGAAATAAGTAAACTATCCTTCCTGAATCTGCTCTTCAAACTAATACTTTATTTCTTTCAGCTCCTCCTTAGATAATATAGGTTAGAGTTTCTTTGTTCAGGGTTAATATTACAATCATTTAACACAGCATATTGTGGACACTAACCAATCAGAGTGGTGATGGACAGGGAGGCCTGGTGTGCTGCGATTCACAAAGAGTCGGACACGACTGAGTGACTGAACTGAACCAATCAAAACCAGATGCCAACTAAACAGAAAAGATACAAATGAATCAGAATACATGCCAACCAATCAGAACAGACAAAAGTGAGTGCTAGAGGACAGTCCTAGAAGCTTCCCCTGCTATGCAAGACATGACCTCCCCAGTCACTAAACCACAGAGATAGCCAGAAGTACATAGAAGGAACAGGAGGTTTGGGGTAGCAACCAACAACTAATCCATACGAGAATATTCTGGTATTTTAACTTGGCTACCATAACAATGCACTCTGGCTGAGTATCAGACCTGCCTTCACTTTACTTCTTTCTAAAGTCTTACAGGGTGCTATAGGTTTCTTTTAAAATTTTACAACTGTTGAGTTATGATTAAAGTGATAGCTGACTTTGTAGAAAGAAGTGTAGCCTAAATGGAAGTTAAAGAAGATGCCAATGAGATATAGCCTAGTTCATCTTTTACAACCATACATGTATGTTCAGTGGCTCAGTTTGACTCTTTTGCAACCCCATGGACTGTAGCCTGCCAGGCTCCTCCACCCATGGGATTTCCCAGGTAACAATACTAGAATGGGTGGCTATTTCCTTCTCCAGGGGATTTTTTGACCCAGGGATCAAGCCCTCATCTCTTGTGTCTCTTGCATTGGCAGGTGGGTTCTTCACCACTGCAACACCTGGGAAGCCCCATTTACAACCATGAAAAGTTTCAAATATTGCAGATGTTTGGTATTTCTGGGGTATGAGGCATGGCTCAAAGTGAGAGTTTGCCAGGCACTACGTACAAGAGCAGTTAGCCTGTGTCTATTACAACCAAGTGATTTTCCCTTTCTTCAATTCCCCCAGGAGGTAACTTGTTTTCTGGAGAAACTGAATCCAAGCATCTCAGAATTCAGAATCAGTGAAGCACAGTAAAAGTCCAGATGCAGTACGATACTAGAAACAGAAAGATTCAGTTGAAATTATTGTATCCAGTCCCCTTCTCTCACCCAAATTCTGACATATTCACAGACAGACCTTTGGAGGGTTCATCTCTGGAGAAAATGTTGGTGGGAATATAAAATAATACAAACACTTTGTGAAATAGTTTGGTAGGTTTTTAAAAGACAAATACACGCTTATCTTTTCATATACCCATTCAGCTCCCCTAGAAGCTGCATGTATTTGTTCAAAGACTTGTACATTATGTTCATAACAGCTTTCTCTGTAATAGACAAAAGCTGTAACACTCAGAATGTCCATCCAGAAGTAAATAAACTGACAGATCTATATAATAAACTACTACTCATCAGCAATCAGAAATGCACTGTTGGTATATGTAATAACATAGATGAATTGCAAAAGAATTATGTCAGGCTCAAAAAAGCTACACAAAAAAGGAGCACATAGTGTATGTACAGAGGTGGAGAACGGGGTGTGGGGAGAGGGATGGGGGTAGGAGCAAAGATTGCAGAGGGGCATGAGGAAGTTTGAGAGGTGATGTTTATGTTTACTATCTTTGTTGTGCAGATGTTACCATGGTTTGAGCAAATTACAACATTAACTTGTGTATTTTAAAGGCATACATTTATCATACATTTTAAGTATACACAGCTTATGGTATATTGAGAATAATGCAAATAATAATTATAGCTCAAATAAAAACTAAGAATGAGTGGAAATCCAGATATACTATACTCCTAGACTCTCATGTCTTTAGAATCTGGAGTGGTATTTATTACAAATTATCACAGACTAAGGTTGTCCTCTTTTAGTGAATGATGTGATGGTTTTTAGGTCTTTGGCATTATTTTTAATTTAATTATCATAGAAATCTTTTTTTTTAGTTCTATTATTTGTTGCATGCTTCAGCTTGAATCTAAAACTGCAACAACAGTGGACAACTGTATTCAAAAATGAACTGCAATTTTTTAATGCTTTTTAAAATAAACTTTGAGAAATCAACATATAAAATCTGCAAATCCAGAAATGATGGGTTTGCCTTACTTTACAACATAGGTAACTCCAGAGCTTGCTAATGATTATGATCAAAGTTGTTTTACTTTCATTTGAATGCCATGATTCCTCTTTTAAAAAAGTACTTTCAATTTATGCTTTACATCTGGTTGAAAGAAAATATAGGTATGTGGTATTTGTTACACTAGTGAATCACTGCTACTAGAATAAGATAATTTTTATAAATTCATTAGGAAAAGGTTAAAAACATCCCAGTAGATGCAGCATAATTCAGTTCCTTTACTACTTTATCACTTTTATTTAGAATAATTTATCTTTGCTTGGATTTGTAAATCATCTTTAACATATTGCTTAGTACATCAGCATTTTCACATTACCCCAGGTTTATTTTTTATGCTTTCTAAGGTCACAGTTTAATTCATAGTTTAATACAGGCTGCTGCTAAATCACTTCAGTCGTGTCCGACTCTGTGCAAACCCATAGACAGCAGCCCACCAGGCTCTGCAGACCCTGGGATTCTCCAGGCAAGAGCGCTGGAGTGGGTTGCCATTGCCTTCTCCAGTGCATGAAAGTGAAAAGTGAAAATGAAGTCACTTAGTCAGGTCCAACCCTTAGTGACCCCATGGACTGCAGCCTACCAGGCTCCTCCATCCATGGGGTTTTCCAGGCAAGAGTACTGGAGTGGGTTGCCATTGCCTTCTCCGTTAATGCCAGCTGCATGTCACAATCACCTGTTAATAAACCAATTCCAAGACATAGCTCACAGAGACTCTAATTTAACTGGCTCAGGCAAGGTCCCAGTACAAGTATATATTTTTTAAAAAAACACCCTAGGTGATTGCCTGGAAACTCCCATGGACGGAGGAGCCTGGTAGGCTGCAGTTCATGGGGTCGCTGAGTTGGACACTACTGAGCGACTTCACTTTCACGCATTGGAGAAGGAAACGGCAACCCACTCCAGTGTTCTTGCCTGGAAAATCTCATGGATGGAGGAGCCTATTGGGCTGCAGTCCATGGGCTCACTGAGAGCTGGACACGATTCAGTGACTTCACTTTCACTTTTCACTTTCATGCATCAGAGAAGGAAATGGCAACCCACTCCAGTGTTCTTGCCTGGAGAATCCCAGGGACAGAGGAGCCTAGTGGGCTACCATCTATGAGGTCGCACAGAGTTGGACATGACTGAAGCAACTTAGCAGCAGCAGGTGATTCTGATGTGTAGCCATTAAGAACCACCGACTTAACATTCTCTGTCAGTGTTTCTCAAGCTTGTTTGAAAATAAGAATGTTCAACATGGTATTAAAAAAAAGAAAAAACCAGAAAAATGTACTTTTAAGAGAATGAGAAGATGAGCCACTGACTGGGAGAAAATATTTGCAAAGTGCACATCTGATAAGGAATAGTTATCTAAAATATAAAAAGAACACTTAAAATTCAGTCATAAGAAAATAAACAACCCAATTGAAAAGTAAAACAAGGACCTTAACAGACATCTCACTGAGAAGATACACAGATGGCAAATAAACATATGAAAAGATGTTCCACATCATATGTCATCAGGGAAATGCAAATTAAAACACCAAGACATTACCAAGCATCTATTACAGTAGCAAAAATCAAGAATTCTGCCAACACCAAACACTGGTGAGGATGTGGAGCAACAAAAACTTTCATTCACTGTTGATGAAAATGCAAAATGGCACAACCACTTTGAAAGACCATTCAGAAGTTTCTAACAAAACTAAACAATCTTTATCATGTGATATAGTAGTCACACTAGTCAATATTTACCCAAAAGAGCTAAAAAACTTACATACATCCACACAAAAAGTTACACATAAATATGTGTAACTATGTATGTAATGTGTGTAAATACGGCATCTTTATTCATAACAGGTACAACTTATAAGTGACAAAGATGTCCTTTAGTAGGTAAAGAAACTGTAGTAGATCTAGATGATCAAATATTACTTGGCATTGAAGAGAAATGAGATAAGAAACCATGAAGAGACATGGAGGAATCTTGAAAATGAATTATTAGTGCAAAAAAACAATATAAAAAGGCTACATATTGTATGATTCCAACTATATGACATTCTGGCAAAGGCAAAATTGTGAGAACACCAAGAAGCTCAGTGGTTGCCACCAGTTAGGCAGGGGAGAGAGAAGTGAAAATCTAGAGGACAGAAGGATTTTAGGGCAGTGCAACTACTCTACCTATTATGATGACAGATAATTATTTGTCCAAATCCATAGAATGTGCAGTACCTGGAATGAAAGCATAATGTAAGCTATGAACTTTGGATGATTATGATGTATCAGTGCAGGTTCATCGATTATAACAGGTATAAAATGTACCACTCTAGTGAAGAGTGTTGATAATATGTGTGTGTGTTTGTGTTTAGATGGGTGGGTGCCTGTGTGTGGGTGTGGAAGGGTGGATGGGTGGGTGCCTGTGTGTGTACTGAAACAGGAGATAAAATCTGTAAAATATATGTACTTCCCACTCTGCTGGCAACCTAAAACTACCCAAAAAAATGAAGTATTTTTAATTCAATTCCAGAGTACCAGAGCCTCAAAACAGACCTCCAGAATGAGGAGTTTCAGGGAAGGAAGAAGGAGGATCAATAGGCCCAGAATGAGAAACACTGTTTCACAAGATGCCAATGATATCATGATGAATCTCAAAAAGGTTAAGAAAGAAAAAGGAAAAAGTAAATTAAGATGTCTGTAAGTTTATTAGAAAGTAAATTAAGTATTAAAAGTAAGATGTCTGTAAATTTATTAATAATAAATTAATTATTTACCAGATGATTTCTTTTTTTAAAAAGTGATACGTTGAAACTTCCAATGTATCACTTTTTTAAAAAAGAAAGAAAGAAACCATCTGGTAAATATCTTTGAAATATCTCAACTTATCTTTATCACCCCAGTATTCTCAGTGGTACGGCAATATCATCCCATGGAATATCTGGCTTCTCATCTTCCTCCAACCTATTCTCATTAGAGCCAAACTTACTGCTTGAAACACTAATCTTATCATGTCACTTAGGCTTTCAGGATCAACACAAATCTGTAACACAGCTGCAAACCTTTGTGGTCTGGTTTCCACCTCCCTTTTCCCATTTTAGACATATTACCCTTTATTCCGTCTCTTCTGGCCATAAAAGCCTTCCTTCAGTGTTTCCACACTGACTAATACCCTTCTGTCACAGGCTGTTTGCAGATGCTGAGCCCTGTGCTCTTCCACCCTGACTTTACCTAGTTACTTCCTATGCATTTGTCAGAGCTCAGACAACGGCCAAGTCCTAGCATTTCTCTAGTAGGTCAAATCTCTCAACTTCAGGCTTTCTAGAACTGGTCACAATTACATCACTGCATTTATATGTGTGACTTCATAGTTGTTTTTGCTATCTTCCCCATGACCGTTTCACAATGAACTCCCTAAGAATGGCATGTTACTTTTGGTCTCCAAGAAGAGCCTGCCTGGGTTCAAACCCATGTCTCTTGCATCACCTGCATCGGTAGGTGGAGTGGTAATAGTCTTTACCACTTGCGCCATCTGGGAAGCCTAAAGTCCATACTAGTATATATCTAATTGCATTGGTTTATTAAATTCACATGTAGAGTGCTTAGCACAGGACTTGTCTTATTATCGGAGAAAGCAATGTCACCGCTCTCCAGTACTCCTGCCTGGAAAAT
>SJYC01111733.1:42-24402 GCA_006408675.1 Madoqua kirkii
ACTATGGACATCTAATAACAGCAACTGAGACACAAAATTTTAAATATTTTATGTAGGATATTAATATAAATTAATTAAATATATTTAAATTATTGATTATATCATTCAAGATGCTCTTATTCTTATTTTTTCTGCACTTGAAAAAAATTCTCAGAGAAATGTTACTATGTCTTACTATGATTATATATTTTTCTTTTCCCTATATTTCTTCTGATTTTTGCTTTATGTATCTTTCTTTGTTGTTATAATGTCCAGTGGTTTATGATGTCTGTCTTCTTTGTGGATTGTTGGTTTTATCATTAAAAATATTCATCTTTGCTTCAGTTAAAATAAAAAAGTAAAAAAAAAAAAAAAAAAAAAAAGCAGAGCCATCAGTTTGCCAACAATGATCCATATAGTCAAAGCTATGGTTTTTCCAGTAGTCATGTACAGATGAGAATTAGACCATAAGGAAGGCTGAGAGCCAAAGAATGGATAATTTTGAAATGTGGTGTTGGAGAAGACTCTTTAGAGTCTGTTGGACTGCAAGGAGATCCAACCAGTCAATCCTAAAGGAAATCAACCCTGAATATTCATTGGAAGGACTAATGCTGAGACTCCAATACTTTGGCCACATGATGCCCTGATACTGGGAGAGACTAAAGGCAAAAGGAGAAGGGGGTGGCAGAGGATGAGATGGTTAGAGCGCATCACTGACTTAACAGACATGAAATTGAGCAAATTTGGGGAGACAGTGGAAGACAGGAGCCTGTAGTGTTGTAGTACATGGGGTCACAAAAAGTTGGACATGATTTAGTGACTGAACAACAACAAGCATCTCTGAAGCTGTGCTTTCTGACGGACCATCAGGTTGTCCTTGCTCCTCTTGATCTTGCTAACCCCAGCTACAGAGCCTTCACTGCCTATCCCATCTGTGCTTTGACATCGACATGCTCCTGAGTTCCTGTTTTATATCTTTTTCAAGTGACATCAAACCTGGTCCCTTCCCTCTCACATCTGACCTTGACTTTCCATGTGGTCTAAAGTGCTATACTTTGTAGAGAATCCAGTATCCTTCCACTTTCACATTTTCCACATTCTTTATATTACATATATGACGAACTAACAAAAATGCTTATGTCTATTCTTCCCACTTGGATGGCATTTTCTTTCTTTGTTTCTAGGTCTCTCACACACATAACTGATCATAGTGACTCCCAGAAGCCCACAAACACACTTGACAACCTGTATTTTGTAGATGAGTCCTCAGTTTAAAAGCGTGTATTGAAACAAGTCAACAACTGTAAACATTCCCTACACTGAAAAAATGTACCATAATTCGGGAACAACCTGCAAGAGGGACGTCAACACATGTTGTCTTCACCAAAGTGATTCTTCTAGACCAGATACATCCCAGCCAGTACAGCAGTCAAAAGATCCATTAGTATATATGTGGTAAATTGGAAAAAGCACATGACAATGTAGCAATTCCTTTTTTTGCTAGCCAAGTCATCATGGTCACTATCCTTGGTCCTAATCTAGAGATTTAATAAGAAAAGATTTTTAAATTGTCTCAATGTTTTGTAAGTCTGATGGAAAAACTCAAATGAGATGATCTGGCAAAATGAACCTAAAGCTTTCCCAGTGCATAATGAGCCAGTGCCTTTTATTTTCAAGGAGAATTTTTGTTGTTGTTGTTCAAACACAGAACTCATGCCTGGACTTCTCTTGTATCCTGCAGAAGGTTTATTATAAGGCCAAGTGCTTAGATCATGGCTGAGCGGGAGAATCCTGGACTGTAAGTCAGACCACACACTTCTTGCTCCAAGCCCTGCCTTTACCTTTATAGTCTTTTATCATAACTTCTCTCGACCTCCACCTACTCATCTGTGACATAAGGGCAATGGCCTAGATGACCTCTTCCAACTCTACCTTGTTGGAACTCTCCTAAGATCCTTCAACCCATGCTGGATGATAGTAATAGGCTTCTATAAATCATGGGCTGACCCTCTCCTTAAAACTCCAGGGTTAACAGAGCTCCTTTTTGCAAGTCTGCCAGTATGCTTCACATCGGGAGAATCCTGGACTGTAAGTCAGACCACACACTTCTTGCTCCAAGCCCTGCCTTTACCTTTATAGTCTTTTATCATAACTTCTCTCGACCTCCACCTACTCATCTGTGACATAAGGGCAATGGCCTAGATGACCTCTTCCAACTCTACCTTGTTGGAACTCTCCTAAGATCCTTCAACCCATGCTGGATGATAGTAATAGGCTTCTATAAATCATGGGCTGACCCTCTCCTTAAAACTCCAGGGTTAACAGAGCTCCTTTTTGCAAGTCTGCCAGTAGGCTTCACAGTCTGTCAGAGACATCTTACAAAAGTAAAATAACTGTAGTGAAGTCGCTCAGTCGTGTCTGACTCTTTGCAACCCCATGGACTGTAGCCTACCAGGCTCCTCCCTCCATGGGATTCTCCAGGCAAGAGTACTGGAGTGGGTTGCCATTTCCTTCTCCAGGCGATCTTCCCAATCCAGGGATCGAATCCGGGTCTCCAGCATTCCAGGCAGATGCTTTAACCTCTGAGCCAAAAGGGAAGCCAAAATAACTATAAACAATGTAGAAATGAGAATAATACCCTTGTCAAAGCCAGTGGGTTAAGCCAAGCTTGGGGGAATTGCTCATTGCAACAGAGTATGAGAGCAAATGAAGGCGAAACAATTGAAGGAAAAAGAAAAAAAAGCTGCTCTTACCATGGGCCACTAGCTGTATCAAATCCTGCCAAGCCTCCTGACCTTCACTCTCCCTCCCGCAGCCATGCTGCCTGTGTCAAACTCAGCAGCACAATGTGATAACCGTGAGCCTGGCTTGGTTTTGTGAATATTCACTAGTCAATTTTCACCACTTTCAAGCAAAGAGCTAGTGGTTTCAGAGCATTCAGTTTTCTTGCCAACCTCCTTTGTTCCTCATCTTTAGAAAGAAAAGGAAAAAAAAAAAAAAAAGGCCTTACACAATAATCAAGTGGCATGAATAGCTGTACTCCCTCTCGGAGCTCCCATAAAGTTATTAATCCCAGCTTTCTGTTTTCTTTATAAGCTATCTCTTGACTGAAAAAAGATGCGCAATGTGAGGGGTGTGAGTTAAGCATTATTTGGGGAAAAATGAGGACTGTAGCTTGGTAGACAGCACCTCAGATAGCTCTGAGAAACTGCTCCAAAGAGGCAGTTAGGGGAAGGTCAATATATAAGATTTTCGTGAAGGGTGAGTTCAAAGCACTCAAGCACTTACTTTACAAAAGGTTTTCTGTTATTCATGAGGAACTGATGTCACCATGAAGGGATTTATTGCTTTTCTTGATATGAGGTGATACAAGGATTGGGATCACAAATCAGTTCCTATAAATATTTAGCTATCTAAAGACCTGTTCTGCCAGTTTCCCTGGAGCAGAGCGCCTCACTCTCCACCCTGAATTCCCCTCAGGGAGTGTCAAAGATCAGCAGCTGCAGTATCCCAGGCAGATGGCAAATGCTCTTCCTGTTGTTGTTCAGTCACTGGCAAATGCTCTAGGTGAGTGCCAATTTGTAGCTAACATATCAAATAAATGTTAAGTTATTAATAAGCCAAACATGTTATTATCCAGACATGAGGTCCCACCCAGGACCTATGAAGACTGCTCCTCCCCCAGTATTTCTGTTTCTTCCAGGACCACTGATATCCTTACTTATAAAAGCTGAAAGCTTTAGCACCATTACTGAACTTTCCCTTCTCTGACCCCCAAATTTAGTCAGCTGACCCAGTCTCTCAGTTGTATGTCTGAAATGTTTTCGAAATTCACTCCATCTTCCCTACTTCTGCTAACTTTTCTGTTCATCCCATACTTTGCCTGGCCTAGACAGGCGTGTTTTTCCCTCCCTACTTGGTCTCTCCTTTCCATGATCCTTATTCCTTTGAAATAATCTTCTTGAACTTCCTGTCACAGCTCTACTTGAAACTTAGAATTATTCTCTTAGCTACAGTATAAAGTCCAAATTACCTTGGCCAAGCATTAAAGGTTGGTTTGTATTTCTAAAAATATATTGTCCATAAAATACAATGTTTTGGTTAATTAGCTGTCATAGTTAATTTTATGTGTTGCTTTGGCTACGTCATTTTACTCAGATATTTGTTCAAACATGATTCTAGATTTTTCTATGAAGGTATTTTTAAATAAGTACTAACATTTAAATCAGTAGACTTTGAGTAAAGCAGATAATCCTCTGTAATGTTGGTGGTTCTCATTTAATCAGTTGAAGGCCTTAGGAGAATAAAAAATGACCTTCCAGAGTTAAAAAATAAAATTCTGCCAGCAAACTGCCTTTGATCTCAAACTGCAATACAGCAGCTCTTACCTGGGTCTACAGCCTGCCAGCCTCCTCCATATACTTTGAACTTTGCAGCCTCCACAATTTTGTCAAATTATCAATCAATCTCTGTTCCAGTGCACCAGCCCCAAGCATCCTGTATCCTGCATCAAACCTAGACTGGCAATTCATTTCTTATATATTATACATGTTTCAACCCAGAGGGATGGTATGGGGAGGGAGGAGGAGGGGGGTTCAGGATTGGTAACACGTGTACACCAGTGGAAGATTCATACTGATGAATGGCAAAGCCAATACAATATTGTAAAGTAATTAGCCTCCAATTAAATAAATTTAAATTTAAAAAAAAATCAATTTCTGTCTCTCTCTTTGCTCCTCTTACCATAATGGTTTCATTTCTCAGAGAACTATGTATTCAGTTCAGTTGCTCTTTGCAACCCCATGAATTGCAGCACGCCAGTCTGTCCATCACCAACTCCCGGAGTTCACTCAGACTCACATCCATCAAATCAGTGATCCCATCCAGCCATCTCATCCTCTGTTGTCCCCTTCTGCTCCTGCACCCAACCCCTCCCAGCATCAGAGTCTTTTCCAATGAGTCAACTCTTCGCATGAGGTGGCCAAAGTACTGGAGTTTCAGCTTTAGCATCATTCCTTCCAAAGAAATCCCAGGGCTGATCTCCTTCAGAATGTTGTTGTCCCCTTCTGCTCCTGCACCCAACCCCTCCCAGCATCAGAGTCTTTTCCAATGAGTCAACTCTTCGCATGAGGTGGCCAAAGTACTGGAGTTTCAGCTTTAGCATCATTCCTTCCAAAGAAATCCCAGGGCTGATCTCCTTCAGAATGGACTGGTTGGATCTCCTTGCAGTCCAAGGGGACTCTCAAGAGTCTTCTCCAACACCACACTTCAAAAGCATCAATTCTTCAGTGCTCAGCTTTCTTCACAGTCCAACTCTCACATCCATACATGACCACTGGAAAAACCATAGCCTTGACTAGACAGACCTTTGTTGGTAAAGTAATGTCTCTGCTTTTGAATATGCTATCTAGGTTGGTCATAACTTTCCTTCCAAGGAGTAAGCGCCTTTTAATTTCATGGCTGCAATCACCATCTGTAGTGATTTTGGAGCCCAAAAAAGTCTAACATTGTTTCCAAAGTTTCCCCATCTATTTCCCATGAAGTAATGGGACCAGATGCCATGATCTTAGTTTAATGCAAAAAAAGATTGAGCTGACAAATGCTTTCAGGTAATGCTACTGTGAACAAGAAAAAACACGCTTTTGAATAGTGAGTCTTCTAAAATCTAATAACATTCTTGTGTACACCCTAAAGCATTAAGTCATGCTACTTTGTGCCCTTAAAACATGGAGGAAGAAAAACATTTCAGTGAAAAGCTGGTTGTAATTTAACCAGCTGGGGAAAAGAGGATGTCATAGAACTCTTAGGGAGAGAACTCCTACTGACAAAGCTACCTGCCTGCTTACGGATGCTGAGGCTCCACCTTCAGGCAATGCTCAGATGCTAAAGGTCCAGACAACGCATTCAATTGTTCTACATGATAAATGAATTGAAAACTCAGAGTTGTCTTTTGCTGTTAATGTGAAGGATTCAAGAAACTTTGGACCTGTGTGTCTAAATGAACACAGTTGGGGCAGACCTGGGATTAGAATGTGACTCCTATGCCAGGCTGACCTCAAAGCTGAGGATGCAGATGTGGAAGAAGAGGTGAAGTCACAGGTGAAAAGAAAGACTAGAGATAGAAAAAGAGTTGGAAAAGGCAGAGTCTTGGAGGAGGGTATCATCTACAAGGTGAACACAGGAAGAGAGGGGATTCGACACCTCTGAGATGAGAGAGAAGAAAAAGGGCACAACAGGGAGGAGGGAAGTTGGAGGAAGGTTAAACTCTTCATCTTCTTAGGTGAGTGGAAGGCTTAGCGGGAAGGAGAGTAGGCTTCAGATTCAGGGCTGTGATACGACCCTGGCTCTTACTATTCGTTTAACTAAGACAAGTTACTTTCCTCCGCTGTACTGAGGTAGAGCATGGCAATATAGAAAGAAATCAATGAAGGTTTATTATCATTACATTGCTGCTGTAATGAACTCTAGCTTTATTTAACAAAGTTTATATAGCACATACTGTTTATTAATATGTGCCAGGTACTGTTCAACAAGCTTGACAATATGCTTGACAACCATCAGAGCAACCCTATCAGGTAGGTGTGATTATTAGATTCCATTTTACTTTTGAGTATATTGGGCCAAAGAGGTCAAGTATCTTTCTGAAGGTAATTGGTATACAAGTTAGATAAAATGTTTATTTCTAGATGTGTTAGAAGCAAGCATCTTTATCCTCAACCAGAGGTTCAGTAGACTGTACCATTAGTTGTGTACTCTGGTAAGTAAACTGGAACCAGACAGGTCAAGTCTCTTTCTACACACATACACACACGTTAAAGATATTAAGCAAAATTATTTTAACAGTCTCTAACATGACATCTAAAAGTCAAAATGCAATTAGGGATTCTCTAGTATATTTCTGGCCTTCTGTGAGCAGAAATCCTCTTATTAAGTCTGCTGTCCAATCTTTAGCAGTTACATAAGTTTCTAGAAATCCACAAGAGGTAAAAATAAAGACTTTCTACCCTGCTAACACATAAAACAATAAAGTTTATGTTTTAGGATGAAGCATACACTCAAATTACCTTCAAAATGTGGTACCTAAATGTGGTTTACCTGTATGTAAATTCACCTATGCAGGAATCAAAAAAGACTACACAACAAATTAGGACATTATTAAAAATTGCAGTGGTTGTAATCCTCATTTTTTATTCCACTTTGAAAGTTACAAGTACTTCCACATACACACATCCATTCAGACTGATCCCATGGTAGGCAGTGGCCATGGGACACAGCTGCAGGGCACAGCTTTGGAATCAGGAAGTTAGGTTTGATGCTTCTTCTCCTTGATGCTGACTGCTATGTAACATTGAAAACTTTTAAAAATATTTCATGACTACATTTTCTTCTCAAATCCAAAATGAAGAGAACAATGACTGCACCAAGTTTTATACAATTCAGTTCAATCACTCAGTCATGTCCAGCTGTTTGCAACCCCTTGGACTTAGCATGGCAGGCTTCCCTGTCCATCAATTAAAATAATACATTTAAAAGTTTTCAATACCCAGCCTGTCTCCTTTCAGGAAGAAGAGTAAACTACCATCTACTAGGAGTTAAGTCCTCTCAGTCCATCTCAGCCCACCTCACTCAGTGATAATCAAATCACCATCCACATTGTTCATATTCTTGTAAAGAATTGTTGTGATCCTGAAATTTTATTACTTGTGGGAAAGAAAATGACTACTTCACAATGACTTTTCCTAGTAGTATGTCCTGATGTCTCTAAACCTCTCTCCTTCAAACTGAGATAAAAATTCAGTTTCATTTAGAAAGGCCATAGGTTGGAATTTTATATCAAAGGGGCCTTTAATACCTCACATTCATGCAGCAGATCCAGGACTATTTGTACAGTATCTTTAAAATTTTCTTGAGGGCTAAACTCCAGGCAGTATCCTAGACTGGATATTAGAACAGAAAAGGGGCATCAATGGAAAAAGTAGTAAAATATGAAGAAAGTCTGGAGTCTGATTACTACAGTTAATTTTTCACTTCTCACAAACATACCATTGTTATTCAAGACAACAATGTTAGGGGAAACTGGATGAGAAGTATACAGAAACTCTCAGTTCTATCTGTGCCACTTTTTCTGTATGTCTAAAATTATGTCAAAAATTAAGGGAGCCTAGATAGCATATTAAAAAGCAGAGACATTACTTTGCCAACAAAGGTCCATCTAGCCAATGCTATGATTTTTCCAGTGGTCATGTACGGATGTGAGAGTTGGACTGTGAAGAAAGCTGAGTGCTGAAGAATTGATGCTTTTGAACTGTGGTGTTGGAGAAGACTCTTGAGAGTCCCTTGGACTGCAAGGAGATCCAACCAGTCCATTCTAAAGGAGATCAGCCCTGGGTGTTCATTGGAAGGACTAATGTTAAAGCTGAAACTCCAATACTTTGGCCACCTCTTGTGAAAAGTTGACTCATTAGAAAAGATCCTGATGCTGGGAGGGATTGGGGGCAGGAGGAGAAGAGGATGACAGAGGATGAGATGGCTGGATGCCATCACCAACTTGATGGACATGAGTTTGAGTGAACTCCGGGAGTTGGTGATGGACAGGGAGGTCTGGCGTGCTGTGATTTATGGGGTTGCAAAGAGTTGGACATGACTGAACGACTGAACTGAACTTTCTTACTGTTGGAAGAGGGAGATGCAAGTATCAAAAGGGGAAAGACTACAGTGTGATGTCATCCATGGTGCTGGACCCGCAGCTACAGGAATTTGTTCAAGGAATACCATGACATGCTCATCTTAACCATGGAAAAATATCTGGTGTTGTTCTGAGGGCAGCTTATCAAAGGCTGTGATGAGGTTTCCTGGGACATTTGCCTCTACCAGCATCTAAGTATGCTGGGCACACTTGGGGGCTGCCTGAATCCCACATGCAAATTTGGGTTAAGTTGGCCAGAAACACCACATTCAGGGCCAGAGTCCCAGCTGTCTGATGGTGAGGGGAGGCTTCAAGGGCTGTGCTTCATCAGCTGTCAGTGATGGAGAGGTGCGAATACGGTCAGTCACCAAAGCAATAGAGAAAGGGAGGTACAATGTGTGGATTGAGTTCATCTGATCAGGAGTTTACCTATGAGTAGAAAATGTGTGCCAGTAATCCCCAAGGAATTCGATGGCTAAGGGGAAAAGAGCAGGCTCTTAAGGAACTGAACTAGCCAATCCTCCAAAAAGTCCTTACTGATAAGGCTCACTGCATAAGCCCAAACCCCAAACTGGTGATCACAGAATCAGCACAGTTTATACAGAGAGAGGACTTGGGATTCTCAATGTCCTTCCCAATACATCATGAGAACTTTATCCTACCCCAAACTCACCCAAGCCATTGTATGAACTCAAAAACATCTCACCCCTTTGGGCCTCAGGTTGCCTATCTGTACAAGAATATTAGTCTTCTTGATCCCTGAGGTCCCTTCTAACAGGGATACCCTAAGGTCTGTGCTTGATACATATATTTGTGAGAGCATGAAAAGTCATGTCAGTAATATATTCTGAGAGTCTGCCCTGGGAATCTGCACACAGGTGATACAGCCATGGTTCAAACAGGCAAAGTTTCTACTGTCATGGAGCCTTTATTCCAATTAAAAAAAAACACATACACATACAAAACAAATAAGTACATATACAGCATAATGCCAGGTAGTGACAAATACCAGGAAGAAAAATTAAAAACAGGGAAAGGTATGGGTTATTTTTGATTCAACAGCCAAGGAATGCCACTTTGAAAGGTAACATTTTAGCAGAAATGTGAATAAAGTGAGGGAGCAAACTACGCAAACATTTAAAGGAGGTAATTCTGAGAAGAGAGAAAGAATCACGTGGCCAAAAACTCTAACATACAAGACGAGTTGGAATATTCAAGGCTGGTATGGCTGGTGCAGAGAGCAAAAGAGTGGAGGGAGGAGTTAGGAGGCAACTAGTACAGGCAAGAAATGATAGTAATTTGAACTAGGGGCACAGAAATGATAACTTTATGTGCCAGCCACTTTTTTAGTACTTGTCTTAACTCATCTAATCCTCATACAACCCTGTGAGGTTGGTACTTTATTAACAGGTGAACAAGGAAGAAAGATTAAGGAATTTGATCAAGGTTACACAGCAAGTGAGTAGAGGAGGCAAGAGCCAATGGAACGGGGCAGCCTAAGGCTGGTAAAGTGGAAGCGAAAGTTGCTCAGTTGTGTCCAACTCTTTGCAACCCCATGAACTATACAGTCCAGGGAATTTTCCAGGCCAGAATACTGAAGTGGGTAGCCTTTCCCTTCTTCAGGGGATCTTCCTAACCCAGGGATCAAACCAGGTCTCCCATATTGCAAGCAGATTCTTTACCAGCTGAGGCACAAGGTAAGAAGAGCTCAAAAGCAGGGTAAATTTTGCAGGAAGGTTTAACAGGACTTACTCTGGGATTAGATCTGGGGAGTGAGATAAAGAAATGACTCAGTCTTCTGCAACCTGCAAACACTTATTTGTGCAAACACTTATTTGGGGTGATACACTCACAAGAGAGAAAGCAATCAGTTCTTTGTGTGACAGAGAGTCAACTAGGCATGTAACAAAGGGGTAGTCACACCAGCTGCCACCTTAGAAAGGGATTCAGTTTCATTACAATGGGCAATCTCCATTGCAGAACTCTATACACACACAAGACTTGACTGGCAGCTTCTGGGGCAGGGCCCTGCCTCCCCCCACTATCCAGATCTAAACCACATATAGTGGAAGTACACACCTGCAAGCATTGAATCAGTCACTTCTGAGTGTGAAGCAGCCCTTTATCATACAAAGGTTGGTTTCCAATGTTATAAAAAGCCAAAGAAAGATATAAATCTAGGTGATGAATCTTGCTATATAAAAAGGATCTTTAAAGACTCTGTTCTTATGGGGGGAAAAGGAAAGAAAAGAAAATACAAGGCACCACACTGTACACCTGGAAGTGCTTTCGCTGAACTCTTGGGTGTCAGCAGAAAATGCAATAAAATTCCTCAAAGCAGATAAACGGCTCAGTGTCAGCATAAGGCATGGATGGTAAAGAGATTTCATCTTGAATGCCATCTCCAAGGCTTGTTAGTGGCTGCCTAGCAGTTCAGTGATAAAGCAACATGATCAATAGTGATGTCTGCCAAAGTGTAGAAAGAAGAATGGATACATGCATCTCAAGTATTTCCATCTTTTTTTCCATAGGGAGAATTCTAACTTCTTAAGCTATTCATAAGTATGGACTTAGTTTCTCTATCACTGAAGTGCATGTCTAAGGGAAGCTGCTGGGCTAGTCATCATTCCTGTGACTTCATCAGCAGGAGGTAGGCATATGGGGTGATTCTTATACTTTTATGCATTGCCTGAATTTGCATAATCTGATGTTATTTTTGTAATGATAAAAATTCATTTTAATTTATTTAAAAATTAAGTATTTTGAGGATAAAGCACTCTCTTAGTGTTAAGTCTGAGTTAGAAAGATTATAGGGACAACAATCCCTCTCTTCATTTAGTACCCCTTGTATCAAGTTTTTTAACACAGACATTTTACCTTTAAGACTTTTCATGAAATA
Organism: Madoqua kirkii; assembly: GCA_006408675.1. Lineage (NCBI taxonomy): Eukaryota > Metazoa > Chordata > Mammalia > Artiodactyla > Bovidae > Madoqua > Madoqua kirkii. The sequence goes on from SJYC01111733.1 coordinate 11,607, forward strand.
AAATTCTATTCACAGTGTAGAGTACCCTAAAATCAGATCTGTAAGAGACAGTTTTAAAAGGTAGACAGGGATGAGAGAGATGGGAGAGAAAGTACAAATCAGAAATCAGGAAGAGAAAAGAGGACAAAAGTAGAATTTTTGCGAGGAAACTTTAAGAGGACAGAAAGCTAAGAGACTATCACATCAGACCCAGATGAGCCTCCAGTTTGGCGAGAAGGGTAGGCGTGAGAGGCCCAGAGTCGTGCGTGAAGATCTCTCGGCAGCACTATGGCCAGCACACCCCCGAACATAGAGGTTCTCTGAGCCACCGTCAGGCTCCAGAGAAGGGAACCCTGGGTCTGCTCCTTATTGGATGTGTGACCTTGGCTGAGTCACTTAATCTCTTCGTGCCCGTTTCCTCACTGGTAAAATGGGGCTCATGACTACATCTACATCAAAGGGTTGCTATGAGGACTGAATGAGTCTGTCCAAGTAAAATGCTTAGAACAGTGCCTGGTACACAGTAAGTAAAATAAATGCCCAAAGCATTTAGTAGTGTTAAAAACAAAAAAGTAACTTTAGAAATAACTAAAATCAGTAAATTAAGAGTCTCCAAAGCTTTTTCCATCTCAAACATCAAAAATGCTTTTGTTTCTATGGTTAGGGTGGGACCTAGAGGACAGATCAACACTGTCACAAAATAGTCTGAACAATTAAACAAAACAGTCTACATTTGAAAAACACCAAGGGGCATATTATTTGCAGCAAAACTAAATGAATTGATAAATACCCTATTGAAATCCTCAAAAATTCTAGTAAGTAAAGGAGAGTAGGAAGAATTTAATTGTACATTAACCATTATCACTAAATTAAGACACGTGAAACAATATTTCTTTTAGTTTGCTGTCTTAAGTATTCTAGGTTAGTAAACACATGAAACCATACTGATAATAGTTTTCATACATTTATTCATTACTTGTGCCTGATCTTATTTTTTCCATAATTCCTACAGGTTTTTAACCATCTATCTCCTAATAAAATAGGGTTTTTAAATCAACACTCATGAATAGGGCATGGCTAGACTTAAACAGTACTTTGGCCACCTGATGCGAAGAGTTGACTCATTGGAAAAGACTCTGATGCTGGGAAGGATTGGGGGCAGGAGGAGAAGGGGACGACACAGGATGAGATGGCTGGATGGCATCACTGACTCAATGAATGTGAGTCTGAGCGAACTCCAGGAGATGGTGATAGACAGGGAGCCTGACATGCTGCAGTTCATGGGGTCATGAAGAGTCGGACACGACTGAGCAACTGAACTGACTGAACTGAACTGAGACTTAAACAGATGTTGAAGTCAACCTTTCTGAATGTTAAGTAACGCAATATGGCTTTTAATCTTTGGGGATTTTTAGATTTTTTTTAATTTAATTCTACAGACAAAGAATTTTACCAGGGCACCTCTGTAACATTATTTATGCGATTATTCTTGAGGCATAAAATGTAAGAAAATATACTAGAAACTCCTCCCAATTCACTATTAGCCCTGATTTCAAATCCATCTTTCTGCCAATAAAGCGGCTCCACCTTGATAGAAAGAAGTCTTGGGTTATGGTGATCTGAGCTCAGATCTTAGGTCCATCATCTTTATACCATGATCATTACATTAGGTTTATTACCTGTGTGAATCCAAACAAGTTCTTCAGCTTTCCTCAACCCTATTTTTCTTTAATAGAGTTTTCTTTATGTTAAATAGGAAATAAAGTGAAACCTAGTACTTCTGACAATTAATATGAATTAATATATACAGATAAGACTGATGTTAGACAGTATATCCTCTCCTCCTCCCACCCCAACCTCTTGGAAAAAAAAAAAAAAAACAGGCTGAAGAAGGATGAGAAAACACTGAGCCAGGGGAGTTCAAGAGGAAACAAAGTACAGCCACAGATAAAGGAGCCTACTCTTTCTTCCTTCCACTCAGGAACCACAAGCTTTGAGGATGCCAAGCATCTAAGGGGGTTAAGAAATATGCTGAGTTTAGAAAGGTTGGCTGTTTTCCTTTTCCCTCCCATTTCTCCAGTCTCTCACTGCATTTTTCTCACCTCCCTCTGCTCACCCACAACTAGGCTTCCTCACATCCCTTCCTTTCCTTCCCTCCTCCTCACTTTGGGTAGAAGTTGTCTTCCGTTGCAGATCATTTCTCTTTGGAGACTAAAGCAGATCCACAGTTGAGATCAGAGGAAAGAAATGAAAATCCTGGAGGCTTTGCCAGGCTGCAGGGAGAAGCAGCAGAAACCTCTGAGTCAGTGAGAACTCAGTCACGCTTCAAACAGAGCACGATTCAACACACTGAAATAAGTCAGTGGTAAATTGTTACACGTGCTGGGAGAACCTAAGTCAGGGAGGTAAAGTCACTCTACCCAGAAGTCAGGAAATTGCAGCTAAAACACAGATGCCTGCAGCTCCCAAACTGAGATGGACAGCAGGTTACGGAGCCCGACAAAGCCGCTGCCAAGACCACTGCATGTACCCACGCTGGCCAGCATCCACCACAGCCAGAGAAGAATGCTTACATCCCTTTCTTCCAAACATCACATAGGAACTGTCCTGACCATGCTAGCAAATGTAGTTCTCAGGCTTGAACTACATATCATAGTTGGAACACTATGATAGAGCAGAGACCATAAAGGGAGAAGGCATGGTGTTCAAGGCCAAGAAACAACAGCGGGCCTAAACCCACAATACGTTATTCTAGCTATTTGTTGGTTCGTTTGTGTGTTGATGGCTTAGCCAAAAGAATCAAGAAGTCAGGAAGCCAAAGTAACAAAATCTACACCTTGGCTGGAATGTTCTTGTATCAGTACTAAAGGACTGATTTTTTTTGTTTTTTTTTTTTAAGAATTTTATAATTGCCTTACATATAATGAATCTAGGAATGGGGACTTTTTCTTGGATGATACAGTTTTTGAAATTTATTTTCAAAAATTTTAGCCAGAGTCTAGTTAGGTTCTGTTCCCATTCATAGTGAAAGGATGGGATGGGAAATGCTATTTATTTTATATCCTATGGTTAGGCAGCTTTCAAGAGGAACTGACAGTCAATTCAGCACTGACAACTAAAAGTTGTGAGCCAAAGCTCTTCCAGAAAATCTGGAAATTATTTATCTTCTTTCTGATCAATATACAAACAGAAAGCCAAGCAGTTAAAAATGAGTACCTAAGAAAGGAAGCTCACAACCACTCATACTGAAAGTAATATGAATTGCTTCTGCAGATCTCTGAAATTCTCTTTTACTCAACAGTTTACTCAACCAACTTTAACAGTTTTTAAAAGTAGGTCAAATCATCATTGAGATTCATCAATTCATCTCACTAATACAAAGGCATTTAATTAGTCCTTAGAAACAGATGGAGAATATACAGTTGTTAACTCTCTTTAATGTCCTCTTCCCTCACATTCTATTTTATTTTTATATGTGCTAATAGGAATTCTACAGCTTTCAAGATGGGTTGATCTCTCCATATTAGTCCCCAGTTTAACTGTTGGAATGAGGATTATGATCCTATCAGTAAACACATCTGAGAGAAGAAAATTTTCTTTAAACATAACCCAGAACAAGATAGTCATCATGAAAGATATCAATACATCTTAACACGTCATAATTGAATATTTCAAAACCCGACTATAAACAAAGTTTAAAAAGAAGTGGCAGATTGGGAGAAAATGTTCACAACATAGATAACAAACACTTACTATCATGAGTTCAATTTTTAATTACTACAAATTAAAAAATGATAACAAAATATTAAAAAGGGGCACAACAAGAAAACAGAAAACTCACAGAAAAGCCCAAAGGACCAACAAACATGTGAAAACATGCTTAATATTATGATATAGGGAGATGTAAAATAAGTAATCTGAATTTCATACAGTTTGGGGAAAAAATATAAAAATACACAATACAGAGACCTACTATAGATGTAGAAAAATAAGTTTGGGTTTTTTTGTGTTTTTGTTTTTTTGGTTGAGGCAGTATAAATGAGAACATTCTGAAAGGCAATTTGTTAGTGTCTATTAATATTTTAATTGTATGCAATTTGTCAGTATCTTTCAATATTTTAATTGTATACTCATTCTGACCAGGAATTGCACTGTTATTTACATACTTAGACACATTTGCAAGGAGACTTCATTTCAGTATTCTTTGTAACAACTAAAGAAAACAGTAACAAATAACCCTCAGCAGGGGAATGGTTAAACAAACACATAACCAACAGTATACAGGATGAAAAAGGAGTTAGACCTAGAAGACAAAGTTGAGCTTTTCAAAAAATTGTGAACAATCCATATGACATGATGCCTTTTGTATTTAAATGTGGAAAACAGCACTTGGTTTTCTATGCTTTTTTTTAAAAAAATAGAGAAATGACAAAGATGACACTGATTTTTGACAGACAAAATAACTCAGGTCAAAGGGATCTGGGAGAGAGTGTTGGTAACAGGGAATATTCCTTTTTATCTATTCCAGTTGAAATTTTCACAAAGACACAGGAGTCATGTATTACTTTTGTAATTAAAAGTAATTTCTACAAATTATCAAACAGAAAATAAAAGAACAAACATTAATATTTCTACACTCACCAAACAGAAACATTTATCTGATTCTCTAATTCTATCCCCTTAGTGCCCAGCAATTTCCTATTTAATAGCCCAGCTTATGTGTAATTTCATTTACAAAGCCTTTTTTGACAGATCTCTAATCAGAGATATTCAGCTCTCAAATCCATGTTCATTTCTCTAATATGGCTTTTAACCCATTGCATTATATAACAATCAATTCACTGCTTCATTTTTCCCAAAACAGTGAGCTTTTCAAGGGTAAGGAATCTGAATCCATGGTCTCTAACATGAGGTCTGTCTGGTCCAGGAAAAAAAGAATAAATGAAGTCAGTGTTTAGATTTCTTCTTTGCTGAAATGTAACTAGAAACAAAGCAGCCCTCATCTTTTTAAACTCCTAACAAGATTTAACTCAAGTCATACTTCTCTTCTTTATTAAACTCACGTAACTTTCTAATCAGAACTGGGGGTATAAAGGTTTAAGTTTATTCTGCATTCTTACCTGAGTTTTGGATCACATTCTACCTTCACTCTCCTACTTGATCTTACTGAGTTAAGACAGAATATTGTATAATGTGGTCAAGAGAGTGAGATAATCCTTAAAGACCATCACCAAGCCATGTGAATCTAAATTTCCTACATCTATGATAGTGTGTCTCACGTAGTAGGTGCTTAGTGAATGAATGATTGTAAATTACAATAATGACGCTCAATTAACTATAGCCGTAAAGTCACCACGGGCCTCAGATTCTCAAAGAAGTGTTCCTTGACCCTCAATCCACACCAATACCCCCAAAATGAGATCCTATGAATGAACTAAGAATTCCTCTATGGATAATATAAAAATTACACATTCCATGGATTATAATAAATGTACCTCTTAGGGGCACGTAGTAAAAAGGACCCCCACCTAGACTCTGAAAAGTTTCATTTTATATTATTTACAATTTAAGCAGTACAGTATAGTAGTTAAAATGATGGATTCGAGAGTCAAATATCTGACTTTGAATCCTGGCTTCTTCACTTACTGGGTCATCTTATTTGAAGGGAGCTACTTACTCACTCTGCCCTTTTTTAATCATCTGTGGGGGAAAAAAGACAATCAGAGCATCTGTCTCAAGGGCTGCTAGGCAATGCTGTAGACAAAGTACCTAGAATAGGTAACCTCACACCTTTTTCAATGAGACCAACTATTGTTGTTCCTATTGTTTTCTGGTTTTCTGTCTCACAGCAGAACAAAAACAGAATATCAGAAGAAGACTAAATATGTAAGATAAATCAAACACTAAGGATAGAAAAGAAATTTCTAGCATCACAAAGCCTGTTGGTCCTGTATAGATCCACATTCATCCATAGTCCTAGAAGTGGTGAGAGAATTACAACCAGGGTATACACTACTGCCCACGTTAATGCACACGACAACATCTAGGATTCTGCTTATACTATTTGAAAAGAGAGGGAAGTGTGCATGACCGTAGTTTTTAAATATGTGTTTGAGTGACTATGATAACAGTATCCCTTAGGAAGAAACTTCCGTTTGCTGAGGGAATGTTTCAATCACTCTAATAGAGGTAGCTTAGTTGCTATAGGTCATGGGTTTCAGCTGGTCCCCAGAGTAATAGCAAATCAAACAAGCCTCCTCTCCATGACAGAATGAGAAAGCTTCTCCTGGCTGGGATCAGGATGTGAGTGGGATGACAGCTGGTGACAGGAGCAAGAAAACATAAAAGTGAACAGGATGGTGGACCAGAGAGGAGCTTCTCCTGAGACTGTCTCCGTATTCAGTAAAGTCCAGAAAATTCAGACATGTTCTGCAGCCGAATGTCTTCTGGAAACCGGTAAAGGCTTCAAGTTCTGAAACTGGAAGATGAACCTTAGTGACTGGTAGTCGCTCAGCTGTGTCTGACTCTTTGTGACTCCATGAACTGTTGCCCGCCAGGCTCCTCTGTCCATGGAATTCTCCAGGCAGGGATAGTGGAGTGGGACTAACCTTTCAACTAAATTCAACAAACAGGAAGTCACTCCCCAAATATGATTTGAGATACCATGTGTGATAGAGTTGTGGTAGATGTGTATCCAAAAAAGTGTTCAAATCCCTCTCAAAACGTGTTGGCACATACGAGTTAAACTACATATACAAGAAAAATTCTTATCCTGTGAGTGCCTAGTAATAATTTCTTCTTCTGAGAAGGTTCCCATTAGGTAGGAGTAGCAGTCGCTGGATGTAATGTTTCTTTTGGTCTTTATAAGACCTGCCTTTGTTCCACATCCTACCTCAAACTAGGACCAGAGCCGTGTACATGTTAAGGGTTCTATGTCTTGTTTTGTTATTCATTTACTTTTGGCTCTGCTGGGTCTTCCTTGCTGCACACCAGCTTCCTGCCGCTGCATGGAGCAGGGACTGCACTCTAATTGTGGGGCGTGGGCTTCTCGCTGTGGTGTCTTCTCTTGCTGTGGAGCACAGGCTCTAGAGTGCGGCTCAGCAGTTATGACACAGGGGCTTTATTGCCTCACAGCTTGTGGAATCGTCCCAGACCGGGATCGAATTCATGTCCCCTGTATTGGCAGCGGGATTCTTAACCACAGGGAAGTCCCAGTAAGGGTTCTGTGTTTTCTAAGTTATGTGAAGATCAGGACCTCTCCATGTATTCCCTTTTATGCTGACTGTGGAATTCAGCAGTACATCTGGCCTCCAAGCCAGTTCTTAGGAGAATGGATTCCACAAATGGGAACAGGGTGCCTTTGCCTCTTCTTCTAAAGCTTCTCTCCAGAAACCATCTTAAAGCTACTCTAGACCACTTTGTTTCCAGCCTGCTCTGGGGTTCCCATATTGGGAGTTGCAGGGCAGCAGGAGTTGGAGTCAAAAGCCAAGTCCCTGATTCACCATGTCCCAGCCACCTTTGCCCTTGTCCCCAGTGGTCACTTTGCAATCATCCATCACTGATACTGTGACTCCAGCAGTTGAGCTATTTTCCTGGGCATGAGGTAACCAGAGGCTTTTCGATGTGCCACACCTGCAAGGAGCAGATGCTATTGCTGTTCAAATTCTACACCCAGTAGCCACTTCTTCTCAAAGGCACAAGTCCCACCTGAGGCCAGGCTCCAGCTCTGGCCTCTGAGGTAGGAGAGCATGGGGAGCTCATCTAGTCTACACAACTTCACTTGCTCCTGGTATGGAAGGCCATTTAAATACTTACTGAGCACTTCCTGTGGATAAGTTATTAATACTTTGCCAGGCAGTTAGCCTATTAGCTCATTAAAGCCCCACAGTAAATCAGAGTAGAGCTCTTGTGCTCATATTAAAGGGAAGGCTGTTGGTCAGGATGCCTTCAGCCCTGCGTTAAAGAATTCCCAATGAGTGTGGTTTACATAATTGTGTTGTTGGTTAAAATGGCAGGCTCTGGAGACAGAATGCTTGTTTTCAAATCCCTGCTTTATTGTCAGGTGTATGGGCAACTTTGGGTAATTTACTTAAAGCATTTTGAAAAGGCTTCATCTTTCTCAGTTTTAAGATGGGAGAATACTGATATCTTCACCCTAGGATTGCTGCAAGGTTAAAGGGAATAATGCACGCAAAGCACTTAGAACACAGCCTGGAAAATGTAGGAAGTCTGAGGTGAGGTCAGTCCAGGTTGGGGTCAGTGAGAAGCAAGACTTACCTATTTTTCTGTCCTGTCTTCTTCACTGTGATTTTAACCTCAAGGGACAAGATGGCAGCCACAGTATCAGGCATCACATGCAGAAATAACAACAACATCTGACAGCAAAGGAAGAAGAAAGCTGTTTCCTCTCTTGCTTCTCATTTTAAGAAGGAAGAAAGCCATCCCCAGACAACTTTTTCTTTTATTCCTCAGACTACGGCGGAGGCTGTGAAAACAAGTGCCAGGATTCCCAAACTCTAGTATAATTTCTGCCAGCACAAAAGCTATAAAAGTGAAGATGACTGTTGGTTAGGCCAGCAACAAAGTACAGAAACTAATTTTCAAAGTTGTGAAGTTGCTTAAGGTCACCCAGCCAGTCTATGGCAGAGCTGGAACATAACAAGCCTGGACCTTCTGCTAGAGATGCCATCTCCCAGATCACTGCACACAGATCGCTGCCTTTCCAGGGCTACCGTGACAAAGCATCACATATGGGGAGGAACTGTAGCCAACAGAAAAGATGACCGTTTCACAGTTTTGGAGGCTAGATATCCAAGGTCAAGATGTCAGCAGTCTGTTTCTACTGTGGGCTCTGAGGAAGAACCTGTTTCATGCCTCTCCCTTAGCTCCTCGTGGTTTGCTGGAAATCCTTAGCATTCCGTGGCTTGTAGAAATATCCCTTTTATTCCTGACTTCATCTTGATATAGTGACTTTGTCTATATCTGTCTCTAAATTGTCCCCTTGATATAAGAATGTCAGTCATATCAGATGACAGTCTACCCTAATGATGTCATTTTAACTTTATTATCTTATAAAGACCCTCTCTCCTGTGTTGTATAACTGTAAATTTCACAAATGAAAACTTATCCTCTACTATCCTTAGTCACCTAGTTACTAGCCCCTGAAGAATTGTTGGTATCGGGTGCCTGTGCATTGTGTCTTTCTGAAGACTGATTATGCATTTAAATTCTTACATCATTTTTTTAAAAACACACATACACACACAGTGATTCTCATCTCCATATCCGGTTTCATGGCATGCTGAAAAACCTCATGAGATGTCACTGGGCACTGCTTAACATCCTTCCAAAAGAAAAATCTTTCAAATAATAATAAACCACAGCCTTGGTATGGTTAAGACATACCCCACAGTCCTTTATGTTAACGACTAAACTATTGAAAACTTGATTGTAATTCCTATAGAATACTTAAGTTCTCCCCTGACATTTTATTTTGATTCTCTACTTATACTGATTTTAAGTTTCAAAATATAATTGACATAGACATAAAAAGTGCACACATTTAATGCATACAATGTGATTAGTTTAACACATGCATACACCTGTGATATCACAATGATCAAAGCAATAAAGATATCCATCACCTTCAAAAAAGCCATTTGGCAGTCATTCATCTTTAGCTCTCTGAAGTACCTAGAGAACGGAATCCAAAGCACATTTCCTATGTTACTTTAACAGATGCTAAAACTCCTTCAACTAGAAGAAGTTAACTACTTGATGACCATGAGCACTTGGCCTCCAGACCTACTAGAGCTGGTGGATGGATAATATTAACCGCTGTGGCACCACCCTGTTACTTCATCATCAGTCCATCAAAGCTAGTCACATACCCTGCAACTCCCCTCCTTCACCTAGCCTAGCCTTTGAAAATGCTTTCCTGAAACCCAACTTTAGTTTAGGCTTTTTGAGAATTAGCTGTCCCAGATTCCTTGTCTGGCACTTTACAATAAACACTGCACTTTGTTTCACCACAACCCTGTGTCAGTAGATTGACTTTACTGCACACGGGCAAGCAGACACAAATTTGGTTCGTAAAGAACTATGTGTTAGGACCTCAACAAATCAATTTCAGAGGGTGACAATTCAATCCATAACAACATAGGTAGAAACCATATTAAATGAAAACCAAAAATCTTAGCAGAAAATAAGGGAGAGGTGGCATCTTTCTATTTATCCAGCTGATAGAGAATTAATTTTAAAATGCTCAGACAAAAAATATCCACAAACATAACATAGGGGGAAAATAAATAAATAAATAAATAAATATATATATATATATATTTATAATCAATAGATTAACTGAGCTCAAAAGTAAATATTCCCTTACCATAACTAATAACTACTTTGAGGGGCAAAAAGTGGGCTTTTTGGTCCACTGCTTCTTGTCTCTGAAAAGGGATAATGCATTATTCAAAATCTAATAATGTTTTGCCTTATGGAAGTACTTTTAGCTGAAACCCTTAGGGGAAATAAAAATGGAACAGGTCTTATCTTCTTTCTTATTTTCTAAGAGGTCAAGTATTTAAAGTATTTAAGGTTTCTAAATTTTAGTCTATTAAAGACAAGAGCTCTTGTTCTTAACTGTTACCACGGGTCACTTATCTCACCAAACTAAAGCTTGTCATCACCAGCAGACAAGGCAAGAACTCAAAGGGTCACACTTGGAAAAAACAATTAATGTTTTTGGATTTTGAGGTCATTGTTTCTAACAGCTGCTGATAATAACAAGTAGCAGGAATTAAACAGTCACTGTATGTTATGTACCTGGCTAAGCAAAGCAAGACACTCTGCAAGGGTGCATTATTTTTTTCTCAAAAAAACCATTTTATGAGGATACCCTCATATACCCTTTTACCATACCCTTGCTGTAGATAAAGAGGCTAAAGCATAGAAAGACTGTTGAAGACCATCCCTTGCAAGTAGCAAAGCCAAAGGTTTGAACCCAGGTCTGCTTCATTTCAGAACTCACACACTTAACAGAGCAAAGGACTAAATGTCAGGTACTAGTCTTGTCACTAGTTCTATAAAGCTAGGAAATCTTCATCTGTAAAGTACGAATAAAACTGTCTAGCTCAATTATGGGAAAGTCGACATTTTCCCTTAGACATCTCATCTTTGAATCAAATACAAGTGTCCTTTGAGACAGGAGACAGATGAGCTCCAGGTTGGACATTTACACTGCCCTCGTGTTTGCATTTCATGTGGCACGAAGTGGGCTTCGGGTGGGACAGCTACAACTAGGCTCCTGTTTGCATTTCCTGAGACAAGAGATAGGTGGGCTTCAATTAAGGCTTTTACAGTCAGCCTCCTGTTTCCCTTTTGAAATGGAATTAACAACAGAAACAGGGTAAAGAGCCAGACTTTATCTCTTGTAAACCCCTTAAGGTAACAGTTGTGGCAATATTAAGGTAATAACCATGGCAAGGATAAAGGGGGGTAAAACCCTGTTTGATTAAGGATTAAGGAATCTACGCTCCCCTCAACCCTCTTTTTGGGAAAAGGGAGACCCAACACATGTGCAAAAAGGCTCCTTGTGGGTCAAAAGTCAGGGGATAATGCCAGGCCCTAATGAGGCGGGTCATGGTGGAGAGGTCTGACAGACTGTGGTCCACTGGAGAAGGGAATGGCAAACTACTTCAGTCTTCTTGCCTTGAGAACACCATGAACAGTATGAAAAGGCAAAAAGATAGAACATTAAAAGATGAACTCTCCAAGTGAGGAGGTGCCCAATATGCTACTGGAGATCAGTGGAGAAATAACTCCAAAAAGAATGAAGGGATGGAGCCAAAGTAGAAACAATACCCAGTTGTAGATGGGACTGGTGATAGAAGCAAGATCCGATGCTGTAAAAAACAATATTGCATAGCAGCCTGGAATGTTAGGTCCATGAATCAAGGCAAACTGGAAGTGGTCAAAAAGGAGATGGCAAGAGTGAACAGCAACATTCTAGGAATCAGTGAGCTAAAATGGACTAGAATGGGTGAATTTAACTCAGATGACCATTCTATCTACTACTGTGGCCAAGAATCCCTTAGAAGAAATGGAGTAGCCATCATGGTCAACAAGGGGTCAAAAATACAGTACTTGTCGTTTGCAATCTCGAAAATGACAGAATGATCTCTGTTTACAAGGCAAACCATTCGATACCCTGGTATTCCAAGTTTATGCCCTGACCAGTTACACTGAAGAAGCTAAAGTTGAAAGGTTCTATGAAGACCTACAAGACCTTTTAGAACTAACAAAAAAGATGTCCTTTCCATCCTAGGGGACTGGAATGCAAAAGTAGGAAGTCAAGAAACACCTGGCAAATTTGGCCTTGGAATACAGAATGAAGCAAGGCAAAGGCTAATAGAGTTCTGCCAAAAGAAAACACTGGTCATAGTAAACACCCTCTTCCAACAACACAAGAGAAGACTCTACACATGGACATCGCCAGATGGTTGAAACTGAATTAGACTGATAATATTCTTTGCAGCTAAAGATGAAGAAGCTCTGTACATTCAGCAAAAACAAGACCAGGAGCTGACTGTGGTTCACATCATGAACTCCTTATTACCAAATTCAGACTTAAATTGAAGAAAGTGGGGAAAGCCACTAGACCATTCAGGTATGAGCTAAATCAAATCCCATATGATTACACAGTGGAAGTGAGAAAAAGATTTAAGGGATTAGATCTGATAGAGTGCCTGAAGAACTCTGGATGGAGGTTTGTGACACTGTACAGGAGACAGGAATCAAGACCATCCCCCAAAAAAAG
>SJYC01111734.1:0-32466 GCA_006408675.1 Madoqua kirkii
AAAGTAAAAATCATACGCTAAGGTCAGAAATAAGACTGGAGGGAAAACTCAAAACCATTATAGAAATGAATATCACATTGAAATGAACATAAAGCAGAGCAGAGACTATTAAAAATAGGATGAGAGAGGCGAGAAAAATAAGCAAAATGAAGTGACAAGGAGCTAAAAATAGATAAAATACTGGATATGAATACAAAGAAGTTTTAATACCTAAAAACATTTTTCTGAAGGAGATAATCCCAATGACAGTTCAAGAAAAAAATGCATATACACAAATATGTGTGTGTATATAAGCAGGTATGCATTTCAAACTGTAGTAAAAGAGCACTTTTTAAATTTGCAAACTGTTTCAGGCTGATATACCTATTTAAAGTAAATAACAGCAGCAGCAATGTCACAACAATGTCAAATAGCTATAAAACTTTCCAATTGCTTAATCTTGTTTTCTCCATTTCTCTGATGGGCAAACAATCCATAATCCAGCATTGGTCCACAGACCATACTTTGATTCCCTGGCTTATATTAACACATAGGTGAAGAAACTTTTTAGAATTTAGCACAGAGATAACGAGATAGAGATTGAAATCTTGAGAAAAAAAAAAACATAGGAGACAATCAACGGTGGACAGAATGAGAAACATACCATTAGTTAGAGCTCCTACAAGAGAGAATACAGTGAAAAGAGAATGTTTGAAGAGAGACTACCTGAGAAATGTTTATCATTTAGTGAAACTTGCAAATTTTCTGACATGAATCACACATTGCAAGCAAAATGAACAACAAGAAATCTATGTCTTGCTATACCTCTCATACTGAAAATGCAGACCACCGAAGACAAAGAGGTATCATAACAGCAAGCAGAGACAAAGATGGTAGATCTACAGAAAATCTATAACTACACTAAGTAAAACACAGGAAGATCCTAGATAGTATTTTTAAAACAAAGAGAAAAGGGTATTTTCAAAGTTAAGAGAAAACTAGTTAACCACAAATTCTTTAACTACTTGAAAGTGAAGTCGCTCAGTCATGTCCAACTCTCTGCGACCCCGTGGACTGTAGCCTGCCAGGCTCCTCTGTCCATGGGATTCTCCAGGCAAGAATACTGGAGTGGGTTACCATTTCCTTCTCCAGGGGATCTTCCCGACCCAGGGATCGAACCCAGGTCTCCTGCATTGGAGGCAGACGGTTTAACCTCTGAGCCACCAGGGAAGCCCAGTAATGAAGGAGAGCAAAATTAACATTTTTCAGACAAACAAAATTTAAGAGTTTAATAGCAGATGTTAAGGGAATTGCTAAATATATATTTCAAGAAAAAATTATTAAACTCCAAAATAAGAACTGAAATAGGATAAGAAACAAGCAAAAATGTCATAAACAACATACAAAAATGGATTGTATATAAATAACATTCTTTTAAAATAATTTCATAACTTGAACAAGAAAGGAAAACAAATTAAAATGTGAGCCAAAAATAACACGCACACACACAATCTTATTTCTCTCCATTGAAAGTATAAAGTTTGGAGTTTTCTTTTGGCACTTGATGGCACATAAGTAAATAGATGAAATTATTACTTTATTTTGTAAATTTTTTTAACAGCCATTTAAAAGTGGTCAATAATCAAATAAGGTAGGAGAAAAGAGCAAGACAGTAGGCATGTAATACAGATTGTTTTCATTTAGTCTCTAAGTCATATTTGACTCTTTGCAACCCCACAGAACTGTAGCCCACTAGGCTCTTGTGTTCATGGGATTTCCCAGGCGAGAACAATGGAGTGGTTTGCCATTTCCTTCTCCTGGAGATCTTGCCAACTAAGGGACTGAACCCATGTCTCCTGCATTGGCAGGAGGATTCTTTACTACGGAGCCACCAGGGAAGCCCATATTATATATATAATTTATATATATATATATAATTTTGCATATAATATGGTATTTTCTAATTATTTAAAGCTACTGCAGCTTAAAATGGTAAAACACAATGCAATTTGTAAGCCTAAGTATTAAAGATATATGCACTGACGTTTTGCTTCAAAGTTTTTGTTTCTTTTTTTTTCACTTTTTATCGGGTAGGCCAAAAGGTTTGTTCAGATTTTTCCATAATAGCTTATGGAAAATGACTAGGATAACTTTTATTCAAGTATTTTAAAATAACTTGAATAAAAACTGAATTAAAATTGAAAGTTTTAAGAACTCAGAATTTCTATTTACCCTTTACCAAAATTATCTATTGTTAGCATTTTTATTCTCATTTTTAATTTTTTCTTAAATAGCTTTGCATAGATAAGATGCCTTGCATCTCCGCATTGCATGGGCAGAGCATTTGGGATGGTTTATCAGATGTCTCGCTCAAGAATGCTCTCCCTCAGTTGGTGTGGCAGTTTAATATGTGGCCTTTTTGCAGGGGTCATGGAGAATAATAATTTTGTCATTCCATTTTTCAGTGTTGTCTGGCAGGGTTTGAAATTTCCCTTTTACCTTTTTTCTTTTTCTAGCCAGTTCCCAAAGGATGATTTCCTCATTTTTATTCTTTTTTCTCCTAAAGTATTTCTCTTTTTAAGACTGCTTCCTAGTGGGGTATAATGGGGTGGGGAGGCTCAAAAGGAAGGAGGGGTATATGTATATATTTATAGGTGATTCACGTTGTTGTACAACAGAAACTAACACAACATGGTAAAGCAATTATCCTCCAATTTAAAGTATAAAAAAAATAGTTTTAAAAAGACTTCTTTCTAAATCCCAGCTCACACATTTTGGTTTCTTTTTTTTTATTCAATAATTGCTTTACAATATTGTACTGGCCTCTGCCATACATCGACATCAATCAGCCACAGGCCTCTGTGTGCCCCTCCCTCCTGAACCCTCCTCCTGTCTCCCACCCCATCCCACACTTCTAGGTTGTCACAGAGCACTGGCTTGAGTCCCTTCCCTAGGTCAGTGCACTCATCTCTGTAACTCCTTTTCATTACTGTCAACTTTACGTATGAAAATATGGGGCATTATCTTTCTAGAAGGGATTTCATAGCACTATCTTTCTTTCTTCCACATGGTTTTCCCAGAGAGCTTTTTAAAAAGGCTTGGGGCAAAAACTTAAGACACCATTCTATTGAAAATTAGTATTTATTTTTCTGTTTACAGGTAACCTGAAGCTTTAGTGTATTTGGATTCCAGGTACTCTGAAGGTATTGGAGCTGTGTGGTTTTCCCTTATCTTCTTATTGACCCATTTAATTGTGGGCAGTTAGGGAGAGCTTCAGATTCCAATAGTTTCCATTACCTACAATGACTTCTGGGAATTATTGCCCAAAATATTGCTTAAATTGTAGGTGATATTGCTTATAGCAATTGCTGTCATAAGATTTCACAGTACATAAAAAGTTAGACATTAAAGGAAACCACATAAAAATCCCACAATCAAGTTTTCTAAAATTTTTTCATTTATGAAAACAATGTGGAATTGAAAAGAAAACAATTGCCTTTGCTATTGTCATAGTTGTCAACACTTTTCAAGTTAGGACTTCAAAATAACTACTAGCTATCACATTTTAATTCCCAAAGAGAAAGAATAAAGTATCAAATTAAGAAAAAAGTCCCCAAAATGTAATATTTCTGTAATGTCCTTAATTTTTTTTCTCCATCTATCCACAAAAATGTTGTCATCAATTAGTACTTAACTAAGAAATGTGTTTTGGAACCACTGAATTAGTTCAGACCTATCTTTTGTGAGATAGACCCAGAAAGGTTAGATATTCCTGTAAGGTCTGCGACCAATTCAGGGTTTATTCTACTATATCATGCTGACTTCTTTATGTTGTAGTACTAACAGTGAAGACATTTATAAAGGCTGAATCTGCTTTCAGAAACTTCCATTTGTTTCTGGGTCTTTTTTTGGCTCCTCACTAAATAAGTTCATATTGCCAAGCTACTCCTTGCTTGCTCATGCACACTACTGTTTCCCTGACAAGTTTATTGAAGATTCCATCAGTAAACTCTTTTTTTCTTACTTTACTTAATTCTGACTAATGAGCAAGAACCATAAATCTTTCAAACTTTCAATAGGGAAAAAAATATATCCTGCCAAGTTAACTTTCAAAGACATTATAAAACTATATTTGGTATAAAATATATCACAGCTTCTTGCACTGAGAATTAGGATTCAAGATATCTATTTGCATTACTAGCAATGTAACGTTGCTTTGTTTGTCAATGAGGAGTAAGAATAAGTTCCTTTTGCCTCCTATACATCTTATGAAACATTTTTATTATCTTTATTTGCATATAGGGATAGAATTAATCATACATTGAAAGCTGTTTAAATGCTTCACCATCACTCAAACTGTTCCCAAATGAATCAGAAATTTGTGCTCTATAAGCTAGGTATCCAATATATTATTTAAGTCTCTTAATGCCTTATATTTCAAATTTTCTAGTGAAAAGATTGCACACTGCACAAATATCTTTAACAATGGGGTATAATAGTTTCCAGGTAAATTATCTAAGAATATGTCTCAGTCCCTGGCAACACTGCTTTCCTAGATAATTTATATAGCATGTTTTATAGTTACTTTGTTTTACATGAGTAATCAATTCTTTCAAGTCATGATAATCACCATCAAGTAGAGTTTACTGGACTCTTGGTGAGTATCAACATTTTATCAAAACTATAGGGGTTTTCAAAGATTAAGAATTTCTCTTTTTCCTTGTGATTCAAACTTTGTGTGGGTAATAGGTTCTTAGTAGTAGTGGTTTCAAAGAAGACAACGGCAACCCACTGCAGTACTCTTGCCTGGCAAATCCCACGGACAGAGGAGCTTGGTAGGCTGCAGTCCATGGGGTCGCTAGGAGTCGGACATGACTGAGCAACTTCACTTTCACGTTCATGCATTGGAGAAGGAAATGGCAACCCACTCAAGTGTTCTTGCCTGGAGAATCCCAGGGATAGGGAAGCCTGGTAGGCTGCCGTCTATGGGGTCTCACAGAGTCGGACAAGACTGAAGCGACTTAGCAGCAGCAGCAGCAGTAGTGGTTTACAAACTGGGACGACTACCCAAGCCTAAACAGAGGAGCCTGGTGGGCTACAGTCCATGGGATTGCAAAGAGGTGGACACAGCTGAGCGACTAATACACATACACACACACACACACACACACACACACACACACAGACATATTAATTAAAGAAACATACATTGCTCATACATACTGTACCCTGGAAAAACACTAATGCTCATTATAGCAAAGTTTATATGCCTTGATATTTTATTTTAAAAAGAAAGAAAGAAAGGCAGAGGAAAGCCCTTTTCAACACTTAGCTAAAGACAAAGGTACTACAAGTGGCAGAAGAATGGATCCCATCCTTAAGTGTAAAGAAGAAAAGTTTACAGAACCAAGAACAAAGAAAGAAAAGTAATTCAGAGAGTGAAGACTAAGGTCACTGAAGAGGTTTTACAGAGAAGATAACAAAATCAGGAGAATCGAGAAAAGTGAAATGTGGATAGAATTAGAGATAGTGTTAGAAGGAAGTAAACATTTACACCGGGCACCTATTAGCCTCAGCAATTTGTGGGCTGAGAGACAAAGACTGTAGTGCAGAAATGGCCGTACAGGCCTGAGAAATGAAGACCATTCTCCCTGCCTCTTCTCTCCATAGGACATCAGGGTATGAGAGCCAGCGGACGGGACTTGACACAGTTTCATCAAGTTCCATAAGGTATCTCCAGAGATGATGTTATCTTTAAAGTACGTATGTTGTCAGTTCTTCCTCTCTGAAGCTCTGTTACATTCCAAACCACGACTAGGGAAAAATTCTCATACACACACGCCAGTTTCATAATTAAGCTAGTCAAGTTCTGGTCCATAAATAACTGCCAGGTAAACCACTGGAAAGAGTTAATATCTGAATTATGGAGAATAAAAATTAAAGGTCCATATTGGCCCAGGATGAAAGGTTCTGTCAGGTACGGTTTCACACCTGTGCTTGTCTGACAGAGACACAGAGGCAGCACTCAGCATGGGCATGGAAGACAGTTAGATGAGCTCCACGAGGTTGAGAGCTAGCCTCACGCTTCCATGTGGTTCCTCCTTTTCATATTCCACTTCCCAACTGAGGGCAGCGCTGGAAACAATGCAGGCTGAGGGGATGGCAACAAACCAAGGCACCTGGGCCTCACCATCTAAGTAGCAAGGACTACAGCATTGAAAAAAGTAATGTCCCATCTATTTTCTCTTGTCTTTCAAAAGGAATAAAGCTGACCTCAAATCTCTGTTTTTACATGGCTAGGAGAAAGTGTTTGGAGTTTACTTTTCATGTTTGACCTTCTCCAAGACTGCTCCTAATATCTAAACTTAGGAGTAAAAAAGATCTCACCTTAGACTCTGTAAGAAGCCTTCCATAAGAAATATGTTGTTGTTTTTTTAATGACACAAAGGGAAATATCCTTTGTCTATGAGGCTCCTTCAGTTTCTCTCCATTGGTTTACAACCCAGAAGGGCCAACAGCTTGTTAAATATCCTGCTCAGAGCTGAGAGTTCCACCTCCACCTTCTAACATGAATAAAGACTAGCTGCTGCTGCTGCTAAGTCACTTCAGTCATGTCCGACTCTGCGACCCCATAGATGGCAACCCACCAGGCTCCTCTATCCCTGGGATTCTCCAGGCAAGAACACTGAAGTGGGTTGTCATTGCCTTCTCTGAATAGCTACAGACAGCCAAATGAAGCAAAGGGAGTTAAATGGGGAATTAAAGGCTTGAATGATGATTCAGGAACGTTCAGTGTTTTGGGTAAGAGAAATCTGAAATACTTAAAGAACCAAGACATAGTCAGGCAATAGTCAGATTAGAGTCAGGGAAGAGACTCTTCTAGAGAAAGAAGACTAAGGAGAGATGGGAATGATGACGTCTCCTCCCCCAAAACCACCTCTAATCTCCATCCTTCCCTTCCATAAATTTGACATAAAAATTTAAAGAGGAAAGAATATTAAAGACTTTTTTCTGTACTTTCTGCTTTGTACTATATTTTATTTTAACATGTATGCTTTAAAGTGAGTGAAAGTCACTCAAACATGTCCAGCTCTTTGCAACCCCATGGACTGTAGCCCACCAGGCTCCTCTGTCCACAGGTATTTTCCTGGCAAGAATACTGGCGTGGGTAGCTGTTCCCTCTTCCAGGGGATCTTCCCAACCCAGGGATTGAACCCAGGTCTCCCACACTACAGGTGGATTCTTTACCATCTGAACGACCAAGGGAAGCCTGAGCACGCTTTAAATCTTATACTAATTCTGCAGATATAAACTGTACATAATTCTCTATATTCATCGTAACTCTTGCACAGAGCAGTAGCTTCAGTAGGTTCACTCATAAGAACCCATTACTCATTAACAAGTTCACACAAATGAAATAATGTTGAGATGAAGGTGAACAGCCTAAAAATGGGTAGTCAAATTACCATCCCTGGTAGTTCAGTCTTCCCTGATAGCTCAGCTGGTAAAGAATCTACCTGCAATGCAGGATACCCTGATTCGATTCCTGGGCTGGGAAGATCCCTTGGAAAAGGGATAGGCTACCCACTCCAGTATTCTTGGGCTTCCCTGGTGGCTCAGATGGTAAAGAATCTGCCTGCGATGTGGGAGACCTGGGTTCGATCCCTGGGTTGGGAAGATCCTCTGGAAGAGGGAACGGCTACTCACACCAGTATTCTTGCCAGGAAAATCCCCATGGACAGAGGAGCCTGGTGGGCTATAGTCCATGAGGTTGCAAAGAATAGGACATGACTGAGCGACTAAGCACAAGTACGTTGAAGCAAAGTTACAACTATAGAATTCAGTGGAGAGTAAGAGGACTCTAAAGACTAAGCACCAATTCCCATCCTAAAGTGCCACCAAGGCACATGGAAAGATACAAACAATATATATCTGGAATTTCCAGAGGCTCTCTTAGCTAAAGGGTACTCTATCCATAGAGTACCATAAGGCACTAGGCAAATTAAGTCCACAGGCAAATTTCCAGCAGGACTTCATCTGCATGAAAGTAGAGCCGAGCTCTGAATAAAGGGAGCAGAAACCAAGGGAGAAAGCAATCTCAGATCATATGGGAACACAGCCCTAAGTGCTGAAACCAGAGGAGGACAGGTAAGGGGCACAGGGAGTCAGCAAGCCGTCCTCCATCCATGCTTTCCTCCTGCTCCTTCTATTCCCAATCTCTCTTTCTCCCACAACTCTTGAGTCCCTTTTCTTGTTCTCTGTCCCTGTTAGTCTGAATTTTCAAGTTTAATTTCCAATCTGAACTCTATATTTACTTTACCTACATAAAGGAAGAAAGAATAGAGAAAATTATTAAAAGTTCAAGTATAAATTACCATAAACCACAATTGCACTATGGCTGACACTCAAAACTTTTCAAAAATGAAAAATTCAAACTAGGATTTCCAAGTAGCAACCTAGCTACCTACTTCTCAGTATTTCCTTACTACATGGGAGGCTGATAGAAATATTCACACATTCCCATCTTATGAGGAACAGATCTAATTTTCCTCATAAATGAAAAACTATAAAAAAAATTCTTACTTATAAGTAGGCATGTCAATCAGCCCATCATAGAAGATATAACCAGCCCAAATCAGAGACAATTTCCAGTTTTGGCAAGAAAATGCAAATGATACACTTGAAATATTCTGTCTCGAGCCTCAAAGTTCATCCAGTACAGACAGGTGAGCTCCCAGAAATAAAATATCTTCCTGCCAAATTGATGGATTTTTATTAAGGTTTTTCTCCAATGGCATTGTTAAGGCTGAAGATAAATTAATCATTCATTTCTCTTTCAACAAATTCAGAGGAACAGCTCCAGATTTCAGGAAATACACGGATCTGAAAAATGTGGTTATATATTGTGTATTTGCCTCAACACACTTGGAGAGTAATGGATCTCAGCTTATAAGTTTAATTTAAAGTTACACAGTTTCTCAAATTTCACCAAGTCAGAAGGAACCACTGTAAAAAATATATAGATAGATCCAAAATGGCTCCACTGCTAACTGGAAGCATGAACTTGTAGAAGTCTCTGAGTTTCCCTTTATTCACTTTTGAAATGAATTTCACAAGCACCTTAACTCAGGTGCTATTTTTGATTATCTAAGTTTATCTACTTCTCATATATTGGAAGTTATTGGCAAGGGGATCAGGAGAGTCCACACCAGTCATGATTCTGATCCCAAGAAAACTCTCTGGGACACTTATCTATAAACTGAGGAAGGAAGGAGAGAAGCAGTGGATAGGGTACTCTCTCTAGGGTTCCTTAAAGCATGAATACTATATGGATTACAAATGAGTTGGACATAGAATAATACAGCAAATCTGCAAAGGGATATGCTAGAAAAACTAGCTTCTTACCAACTGCCCAGGAGGCAAAAGATATGTTTGTAGAATAACGAGAGGCTCCTACAAAGGACATCCTCTCATTTCCAGGAATCTGCAGTGGGGAAGGCATGTCCCCTGAGGGAATAACTTCTCTCAGTACAAAAAAGTAGATTCTAAAGGAGAATACAGAAGCAAAAGAATGTGGATAGGTGGAAACAAACACAAAGGTGTGCTGGTTGGAGATGAAAAAGGAAAGTGAAATATACCAGGATGTGTCGTGGAACCAAATACAACTTGAGTTTTCATAATGCTAATGGAGACTTAAAGATCTCATTGAATTTCTTTACGTGAGATGATATGCTTAGTCCGGGGAAGCTATCTAATTTGGAGAATTAAGGTGGACTGGAAAAAGGGAGATGTTCTCCCAACTAGCCCTTGATGTTGGTGTTCAGTGTCAAGGCTTAGGACTATAGAATAAAGAACTACTTGAGTTGCTGGCACTAGCTCTGTTGCTGTTGAGGGGCCAGATGACAAAGTGACACATAAAACAGAGAATACAGCT
Source organism: Madoqua kirkii (assembly GCA_006408675.1). Taxonomy (NCBI): domain Eukaryota; kingdom Metazoa; phylum Chordata; class Mammalia; order Artiodactyla; family Bovidae; genus Madoqua; species Madoqua kirkii. The sequence continues at coordinate 9,914 of SJYC01111734.1, forward strand.
ACATCATGGACTGTTTCTCAGCCTAGCAGCTAAGATCAAGCATAGCTACTTCATGGAGAGCCTATCTCCCACCACCCACAGAAAACAAGGGCTCAGAGGATACAAGAAGAAGACGCCCTGAGCACAGAAAACAGCATCCTTATGTTCCAGCTCAAACAACACTGAAACCCTTTCCAGATGATTTGAGGGTAGGAGACACAGGATGCTGAAGCAAGAATAAAAAAGTCTCCGTGGTATTATGGCTGACAGGATGTTATGAGAGGAATTCTCAGAAATCCCAAGCTGACTTTGAAAGAGACTAAAGATCTTGCATGCACTAATATATCTTCATTTATAATATCAGGCTTTCTGAAAGCTACTTCTTTCCTCCAGTTTTAATTACAGCATCAGTGTAGCTTCTCTGGGGAGAGAAACACTGTGAAGATGCCTTTAAGGTATCAAGTGGAGTATCATGGAGGGAGCAAGCAAATAATTATTAGCTGCCACATTTTTTCCCATAACCTGACCTGTAAGCACTGCAATTCATCTCATAACTCCACGTCATACTAGACTCCTCCTTCTCTTAATACCTACATCTAGTCAAATTTAGTCAGTTCCTTTTTAATAGTCAGTGACTTCAGTTGCTCAGTTGTGACTGACTCTTTGTGACCCCAAGGACTGCAGCACGCCAGCTTCCTTGTTCATCACCAACTCCTGGAGCTTGCTCAGACTCATGTCCATTGAGTTGGTGATGCCATTCAACCATCTCTATCCTCTGTCACCCCCTTCTCCTCCTGCCTTCAATCTTTCCCAGCATCATGGTCTTTTCCAATGAGTCTGTTCTTTGAATCAGGTAATCAGGTGGCCAACGTATTGGAGCTTCAGCATCAGCCCTTCCAATATTCAGGACTGATTTCCCTTAGGATGGACTGGTTGGATCTCCTTGCAGTCCAAAGGACTCTCAAGAGTCTTCAGTTCAGTTCAGTCGCTCAGTCATGTTCAACTGTTTGTGACCCCATGAATCACAGCATGCCAAGCCTCCCTGTCCATCACCATCTCCCAGAGTTCACTCAAACTCATGTCCATAGAGTTGGTGATGCCATCCAGCCATCTCATCCTCTGCCATCCCCTTCTCCTCCTGCCCCCAATCCCTCCCAGCATCAGAGTCTTTTCCAATAAGTCAGCTCTTCGCATGAGGTGACCAGAGTACTGGAGTTTCAGCTTTAGCATCAGTCCTTCCAATGAACACCCAGGACTGATCTCCTTCAGAATGGACTGGTTGGATCTCCTTGCAGTCCAAGGGACTCTCAAGAGTCTTCTCCAACACCACACTTCAAAAGCATCAATTCTTTGGCACTCAGCTTTCTTCACAGTCCAACTCTCACATCCATTCATGACCACTGGAAAAACCATAGCTTTGACTAGACAGACCTTTGTTAGCAAAGTAATGTCTCTGCTTTTAACTATGCTGTCGAGATTGGTCATAACTTTCTTTCCAAGGAATAAGCGTCTTTTAATTTCATGGCTGCAGTCACCATCTGCAGTGATTCTGGAGCCCCCCAAAATAAAATCAGCCACTGTTTCCACTGTTTCCCCATCTATTTCCCATGAAGTGATGGGACCGGATGCCATGATGTTAGTTTTCTGAATGTTAAGCTTTAAGCCAACTTTTTCACTTTCCTCTTTCACCTTCATCAAGAGGCTTTTTAGTTCCTCTTCTCTTTCTATCATAAGGGTGGTGTCATCTGCATATCTGAGGTTATTGATATTTCTCCCGGCAATCTTGATTCCAGCTTGTGCTTCTTCCAGCCCAGCGTTTCTCATGATGTACTCTGCATATAAGTTAAATAAGCAGGGTGATAATATACAGCCTTGAAGTACTCCTTTTCCTATTTGGAACCAGTCTGTTGTTCCATGTCCAGTTCTAACTGTTGCTTCCTGACCTGCATAAGGTTTCTCAAGAGGCAGGTCAGGTGGTCTGGTATAGTTAGTAACAAGCTGGGGCTATAGGTTCCTCATTTATGTATATAAAAAAGAAAAACCAATTTCCCACAAGACTCTCTTAAGAAAACTTTCCCAAAAGACTCAGTATACTCTTCCTTGCATAATTACATTACATATCATTTTCTGAGACAGTCATTGACAAGAGGGATGAAAATACTTTCGAGTCAAGCCCACCACTAGAGCTGAGGACCATTTTCCAAAGCACATTAGGAGGAAATAGAAATGCTGTCAGTTTTTCAAACACAGTGACCATTACACCAACCAAATGACCCTCTCACACACTTAGGCATTCTGCCTGGAGCTACCCCTTGTAGCTTTGGTGAACAAGACTTCCTCAGTCTCACCAGGTTCTTGCCTTTCTCCTCTTGAAGCTCATAGCCCACCAAGCCCTGTAGTAGAATACAGCAGTAATTCTAAAGCTACCAATACTTTCCAGAAGAACAGGTTCTGCTAAAGTAGGTGTTAACGTTTGTATCCTCTTCAGTCATCTTTACATCTAAATTTCCTACACTCCGCACATAGGATTAACAAACAGGTGTATATCCTTAACCCTGGGTTGAGACTGGGAACTGAAGTACTTTTATCCCCAAAGGTGGTCTCTCCCTGGGGATTCAATCTGAGCTAGACTTGGGGACACACAATATATCATCCTCCTTCAACATGTCTCCTGAGAAGTTATGTTTGAACTCCCCCCTCCATCACATACAAAGCCTCTGTGTAGAGTATCTCATGCAAATAGATTTCTTACCAGCTTCCTTTTAATTTCTCAAAAGTATTCAGATTTACCTGTCCCCAGACGTTTCCCCTAGGGAAACCAGTATGCAATGGTGGGATATGATAAGCCTTGGAATGAGACAACTTTTGGCACAAACATGCAGTCAACACATCTTAAGTGAATTAGCATATGAATATACAAGTAGATTTCACTTCTCTCAGCCTTATTTTCTCATCTAAAAAATAGATTAATAGGCAACCTCACATGGGCAACTCATTTTGGATAAGTCACTTTTCCTCTTTGAGACTGAAGTTCTCTCCACTGCCAACTGCAGTTCACAGGAAGCATGGCACAGGGCTTCTGTGAGTATCAAATGATGGACACAGAGTATCTAAAAGAACACTTGACCCACTGTAGGTCCTGGGGAAGTGTTGTTCTCTTCCCAATCTTTTTAAATCCCTCAATCAAGATGGAATGTCATAGGGAAGATGTAACAACAGCTGTAAGTTAATTGTTGACTACATGCTAGTCACAGTGCAAAGCTTTTTATATTCAGGATTTTGTTTAATCATCACACCAACAGCAGTATTAATGTCCTATCTTTTACAGATGAAGCAACTTAGGCTCAGAAGAGAAGTGGCTAGTATGAAGTTGCATACCTATCCTTGGAGTCAAGATCCAGATTTCGGACTTTAACTTCAGGGCCTTACTCTTAGTAATCATACCATCAGCCTCACTAAGATAACTTCATCCGCATCAAAGCAGGTGCAAAAGAAACAATAACAATGGCAACTTAGGACTCTTCTGCGCATACATTTATAAAGTAGAAAAATTGATTTATAAAATTGTTCCCTTTAGGGATCTTTCCTCTGAAAAGGGAATTATAGTTTTCTGCTTTACCTTTTTTTCTTTTTTAAATATAACCACCTGTCCTTGAGCCACTTGCCAGAATGTTTCCTGAAAACATACTCTTCTCAAGCTGCATGACCTTAAATAAGTTGACAGGCTCCCCAGACTGCACCTCTTCATCACTAACATTGGATTCTAACAGCATTTTCCTCACAGAAGTTTTAAGACTGTTACATAATAACATATTTGTAAAACATTTCATCAGCATATGATACATTCCCAATGAATAATAACTTACTTGTGACTCAAATGTTGCCTGGAGTTGCTAGGTCTCTTAAAATCTAGGTATGATTCACAAAAACTCACTCTTTCATAGCAGAAGTCTCATGTTCTTGCTTAGTTCTAAGTCATGCCTGACTCTTTTGCAATCCCATGGACTTTAGGCTCCTCTGTCCTATGGACTTCCTACTCAAGTCTCATGACCTCCTATTATTTTTTCAGACTCTTAGGAGGGCAAGGAAAGTTTGCATTCTTACTACTTCTGGCTCCAAATTCTTATCAAGCTAGCTCCAGTTTGTGAGTTGTTTTGTGTCCCAGGCATTTGATGACTATTCCCAATTTCAACTACTAGGCATGGGCTTCCCAAGGTGGTGCTAGTGGCAAAGAACACGCCTGCCAAGGCAGAAGACTTAAGAGATGTGGGTTCAATCCCTGGGTCAGGAAGATCCCCTGGAGGAGGACATAGCCACCCACTGCAGTATTCTTGCCTGGAGAATCCCATAGACAGAGGAGCCTGACGGGCTACAGTCCATAGGTCGCAAAGAGTTAGACACGACTGAGGTGACTTAGTAGGCATGCAGGCATGGGACTAGTTCTTTCAATTGATGAGCAATCAGTTTTTGGTTTTTTTTTACATTCTATATCTCTTTTCACACACACACAGAGAGCCACTGAACCCATTACTTAGACAAGTCTGTTTACTGTGAGTAACAGATGGGATTTATACTGAAGCAAATAGAACTTTAAAAATCTGCATTAGCCATTTTTGTGCTTAAAATGTCCCTTGGCCTGTTCTGTAGTTCAGGCTTCAACAAACAGAAGTGTTGCTTCTTTGTCTTCTCTCTTTCATCTCCTTTATGCTCTCAAAATCCTGGACTCCAGTTAATTTCTAAATAGAAAAATTTGTCTCTCCTTTATAGCCCTGTCTCTTGCTGACCTATTCTCCAAAAGTAACAATTTCCATTCCAGCTGTTAATAATTTTTTCACCATCATTAGAATGAATCATTTATCCATCCTTGGCTCTTATTCTCAGACCTTCTCGCAGCTTTATGCCATCATCAAAATTTCAATTTGACAGTATGGTTAGGATTTAAGGAATAGAAATTGAGACTTCTTTGAAGTCATTCATTAGCTAATTAAGCCTTCAATGAATATTTACTGAATTTTCTTGGTTCCAGACACTAATAAATTCTGAGGCTATCTTGGTGAGTAAGACAGACTTTGCCACTGTCCTCAGAGGGCTAAAGCTATTGATAAAAACAAAGTTTTTAATTAGAATCATTTAAAGTGTGGTGGATACCATAGAAAAGGAAGAAGAGAATACCATGGGTGTATACGACAAAAAGATGGTCATGAATTTAAAAGATAACAAACACAGGAAGAAAAGAAATGGGAGATTTACAAAAAACATAAAATGAATAGAGAAAAATTACAATACTTAAATGTGTTATTAGGTTCAGATAACAGGTTCAAGATTACAGAAGAAAGTATTAGTAAGCTTGAAAATATAGCAGTAAAAATCATCTAAAAGGCACCACAGAGAAAAGAAAGACTGAAAAAATAATGGAGTCCCACGATAAGATGAATCAGATCTGGGAATTTAGTATACAGCATGGTAACTGTTGTTACCAAAACTATATTGTATAATTGATAGTTAAGAGAATAGCTCCTAAATGGTACACACACACACACACACACACACACATTCTCTAACTATATTAGAGAACACAGGTATTAACTAACCTTGTTGTGGTAATCATTTGCAGTATATGCACATATCAAATCACATTGTAACCTTAAACTTACACATGATACATGTCAATATCTTAAGAAAACTGGAAAAGAAAAAAATAATGGCGGTTCACTCAGTGACTTCTGTGACATTTCAAGCAATGCAATATATATGTGATTAGAGTCCCAGAAGGACAGGAGGGAAAAACAACTTTTCAACAGCCAAGTTTTTTTTTTCCCCCCAAATTTGATTAAAACCATAAATTCACACAGCCAAGTAGCTCAGTGAAACTCAGGCAGAATAAACACAACACACACACACACAAATAATACCAAAGCATATCATAATCAAATTGATGAAAACCAGTAATAAACGGAAAACCATAAAGGCAGATAAGGTTGAACACATTATGATGTATGTAAAAAAGGAACATCACATATTTCAACACAGAAGCTATTCCAGCAGTAAGATAATGAAACAATGCTAAGGTTCTAAAAGAAAAAAGCACAACCATATACCTACACTTTCACATTTAACAAAAGATACTCTCTTACAATAAAGGCAAAACACTTTTATATAAATAAGCCCTGAGAAACTCTTTCACAAGTGTACATTCCGTACAAGAAATAGTACAAGAATTTCTCCATGAAAGAGAAAGTTAAAACAGACAGACAGAAAAGAAAGAACAGAACCTGAAATAATGAATGATAGTTCCGTTAATTAAATACAAACAGTATTATCACATTGTTTAATATCTTTGGGAGAAAATTGACTGTTTAGAGCAAAAATTACACTGTGAGGTTTATAGAAGTAAAATGTATGACAAAAAGTAGGAAGAAAACATTAAAAGAGAAAATGGAAGGATACTTTTATATGTTTTTTATACATGAAGTCAGAAAACATTTTAATATTTGAGGATATACTGAAATGTTACAGTTGAATATTCTAAACCTATGGCAACCACTAAAAAACTTTTAGACAAAGAGATATGATTAATAATTCAATAGTGGAGGTAATGTGGAATTCTAAAAAATGCTCAGCTAGTATACATGATGATAGAAAAAGAGGGAAAGGAGGACACAGAACAAATGAGAAGGTAGAAACTAAGAATAGATTTAAACCTAACCATTTAGGTAAGTATATACAAAATATAAATGAAATGTTACAGTTGAATATTCTAAACCTATGGCAACCACTAAAAAACTTTTAGACAAAGAGATATGATTAATAATTCAATAGTGGAGGTAATGTGGAATTCTAAAAAATGCTCAGCTAGTATACATGATGATAGAAAAAGAGGGAAAGGAGGACACAGAACAAATGAGAAGGTAGAAACTAAGAATAGATTTAAACCTAACCATTTAGGTAAGTATATACAAAATATAAACATGCTTAACACTTCATTTGGAAGGCAGAGATTGTCAGACTTGATGAAAAAGCAAGACTCAATCATAAACTATCTACACAAAACCAACTTTAATGACACAGAGTTTAAAAATAAAAGGATGGGAAAATATGCTTTCTGCAAAAATTAATCATAAAAAAGCTGGAGTGAGTATGTCATAAAAGGTAGATTTCAGGTCAAGAAATACTGAGAGAAAAAAAGTAGAATATTTCATCCAAAAGACACAATAATCTTAAAATATATGCATTTAATAACAGAGCTTCAAAATAAATCAAAACAAACAGAACTTAAAAGAGAAATTGTTGTCAATTGAATCACCTTCTTAGTAACCGACAGATCAAATGAACAGAAAGTCCACATAGAAAAATAAGACATGAACAGTATTATGAATTGTGACCTAAATGGCATTTACAGGACACTCTCCAACAACAATGGGATATACATAAAATATATACCAGAACATAAAATATCCCGGGACATGAAATAAGTATGAAGAAATTTAAAGGGAATAAAATTGTGAAGATATTCTCTGTTCACAATAACATTGAATCAGAAATCATTAAAATAGGAAAATTCAAAATTATTTAGAAAGTATTAAATAACACATGTACTAAAGAATAATTCAAAAGAGAAATAGAAAATAGTTTCAACCAAATTCAAATGAAAATACAATGTATCAAAATCCATGAAATGCAGTTAAATCAGTGTTTATAAGGAAATTTGTAGCATTAAATACTTAGATACCTTATAAAAGTTCTAAAGTCAAAATTCTAAGTTCCTGCCTTAATAAGATAGAAACACAAAAGCAAATTGTATTCCAAAGAAGCAGAAGAAATTAAAGAGAAGAAATCAATGAAACGGAAAACAAAAATCACATAAATTAACAAAACCAGAAGTCGGGTTTTTAGGAAAGATTGACCAAAATGATAAAACTTTGAGCTTCCCTAGTGGTTCAGATGGTAAAAGATATGCCTGCAAGACTGGAGACCCAGGTTCAATCCCTGAATCAGGGTGATCTTCTGGAGAAGGGCATGGAACACACTCCAGTATTTTTGTCTGGACAGAGGAGCTTGGTGGGATATAGTCGATGGAGTCACAAAAAGTTGGACGTGACTGGGACTAACACTTTCACACTTCAGCTAAACTAAGAAGAGAAACACACTTCAGCTAAACTAAGACGAGAAAACAAATTACAAATATAAAAAATTTATAAAGAATTTATATTCTTTATAAAGAATATAAAGAAATATAAAGAATATAAAGAAATATAAAGAATTTATAAAGAATATAAAGAAATATAAAGAATTTATAAAGAATTTAAAAGGGCATCTCTACATATTATTCAGATATTTAAAAGATATTAGCAGAAGGTCACTAAATTTTTAATGCAAATAAACTCATTAACATAGATAAAAAAGGTAATATTTCTTGAAAGGCACAAAACAGTAAAGCTGACAAACATAAAAAAATTTTGAATTACAAAAGAATTTATAAAGAATATAAAGAAATATAAAGAATTTATAAAGAATTTAAAAGGGCATCTCTACATATTATTCAGATATTTAAAAGATATTAGCAGAAGGTCACTAAATTTTTAATGCAAATAAACTCATTAACATAGATAAAAAAGGTAATATTTCTTGAAAGGCACAAAACAGTAAAGCTGACAAACATAAAAAAATTTTGAATTACTCTATATCTACTGCAAAAATTGAATTTATAATCAAAAATCTTCCTCCTCTCTGCTGCTGCTGCTAAGTCGCTTCAGTCATGTCCGACTCTGTGCGACCCCATAGATGGCAGCCCACCAGGCTCCCCCTTCCCTGGGATTCTCCAGGCAAGAACACTGGAGTGGGTTGCCGTTTCCTTCTCCAATGCATGAAAGTGAAAAGTGAAAGTGAAGTTGCTCAGTCGTGTCCGGCTCTCTGCGACCCCCTGGACTACATGCAGCCTACCAGGCTCCTCCGTTCATGGGATTTTCAAGGCAAGAGCACTGGAGTGGGGTACCATTGCCTTCTCCATCCTCCTCTCTAAAACGTATCTAAGACCAGGCCAGGTGGCTTCACTAGCAAATTTACCTAACAATTTCTTACAAAACATGGAGAAGAGGGAATACCTCCTAACTCTTTTTATGAGGCTGGCATTACTTTAATACTAGTCAAAGATATTACCAAGAAAACTATTCATGTATCTCATGAATATACTAGATGCAAGCTTAACAAATTAGCCGATAGAATCAAATAATACATTTAAAAAATAATAAATTATGATCAAGTAAGGTTTATGTCAGAAATGTGAGGTTTAATACTTGATAATCTATTAATGTGATTACTATTTTAATAGCTTAAGTGGGGAAAAAGAAAAGGTCATCTCAATCACTGCAAAAAAAAAAAGTTTGACAAAGTACTGATTCATTATAGAAAAAAATTAAACTTCTAAAAATATACTGCTGCTGCTGCTAAGTCGCTTTAGTCATGTCCGACTCTGTGTTACCCTGTAGATGACAGCCCACCAGGCTCTGCCGTCCCTGGGATTCTCCAGGCAAGACTACTGGAGTGGGATGCCATCGCCTTCTCCAATGCTAATAAAGATCATCTACACAAAAGAAAGTACTCTAAGACTAATATCATACTTAATGGACCACAACTGAATGCTTTCTTTCACAATTGAAGCAGGATATCCACTCTCACAGCTTCGATTTAATGTTGTACTAGAAGTCTAGTTAAGTAAGTCAGTAATTAAGTAAATAAATGTCAAACAGATAGGAAAAAAAATTTTTTAGGGCTTTTTTCTTTCAGATGATTTGAAATTTTATGTAGAAAAATTCTTAAAAAAAATCTGCGCCAAAAAAGTTACTAGAACATTAGAGTTTAGTAAGCATGTAAGATGTAAGGTCAATAATCAAAAATCAATTACATTTCTACATGGTAGGAATGAATAGTCAGTACTAAATTTTCTTAAGTACTTTTACAGAAGTATCAAAACATGAAACAAAGATACATTAACAAAATATGTATAAGATCTCTACAATGAAAGCAACAAAATATCATTGTTAAGAAGTTAATGAAGACCTAAATAAATGGGGAGATATACCATTGTTATTGATATGACAAATTTTAACTGAGGTATAGTTGATTTCCAATATTATTTTCAGGTGTACCACTTAGTCATTCAGTATTTATACCCAGTGATTCAGTGATTATACTCCATTTGAAAGCATTATGAAATTATGGCTTTATTTTCCTATGTATCTACACAATGACTTACACATGAATGTTCATGGTAGCTTTATTCCTAATAGCAAAACACTTTGAAAACAATCATATTTTTCAGTTAACAATTGAGAATGAAGGCAAAGAACAATAGATACAACAGTCATGTAATCTCACTTGTGATGGTGACAATATTTGCCAAACAATGTGAGTGTGTCAAATGTCACTGAGCTGTGCGTGTACAAGTGGTTAAAATGGTAAACTTCACTTTATTTTTAAAAAGCAGAAAATAAATCAGTTTGTACTTCACAGCAAACAAAAAGAGATGTGAGTAACACAAAGGCATCAAGAAAGAGAAAACACAAGGTTGAGGACACAAAAGGAATTCTTTAGAAATTAAGTATTTTTTTCACAAATCCAGCCAGAACTATCATGAACATACAGAGTTTCTCAGAAACAAATGTCCATTTTCCTCCTTTATATCCCAATTGATTCATTAAATAGTAATATAACTATTCAGAATTTAAAATGAGGAAAGTTCATAGTAGCATCAAGTAGGAGCTTATGCTATCCACCCTTCCCCCAGAACACGTGACCAAGCTGTGCCCTCTTATCCTGGAATGCATTAAATAGATGCTCGATGGTTCTCTTAACGTCACTGGGTCTTATCATGATGCCTCTTCAGAAAAGCTCCTCCCTTAACTAATCCTCAGATATTCCTCTTCTGGGTTTGGATTGTTCTTTACTGACTTGCAACCATCTCACTGACTTGCAACCACACCTCACTGCAGTGTCCTGAGTTCTCTGTGGCGGCACACCCTGCGAGTTCGACTCCGTTCTCTAGCCCATGTTTCCCTCCTTCACTAAATATGTCTGAAAAACATTCACCAATTAATTTCTTAGTGTTTCCTTCTTAAATGACAGTCCGAGGATTTTTTTTCTAATTATTTTCAGAATAATAATTGGACTTAATCTCACCAGCACCCAAATGTCTTTGTTTTTGTTTACTTTTCTTTTTTTTTTTAATACTTTATTCTATTTTACAAAAATCAAAAGCTTCTGCACAACAAAGGAAACTATAAGTAAGGTGAAAAGACAGCCTTCTGAATGGGAAAAAACAATAGCAAATGAAGCAACTGACAAACAACTAATCTCAAAGATATACAAGCAACTTATGCAGCTCAACTCCAGAAAAACAAACAATCCAATCAAAAAGTGGGCCAAAGAACTAAATAGGCATTTCTCCAAAGAAGACATACGGGGATGGCTAACAAACACATGAAAAGATGCTCAACATCACTCATGATCAGAGAAATGCAAATCAAGACCACAATGAGGTACCATTTCACACCAGTCAGAATGGCTGCGATCCAAAAATCTACAAGCAATAAATGCTGGAGAGGGTGTGGAGAAAAGGGAACCTTCTTATACTGTTGGTGGGAATGCAAACTAGTAGAGCCATTATGGAAAACAGTGTGGAGATTCCTTTAAAAATTGCAAATAGAACTGCCTTATGACACAGCAATCCCACTGCTGGGCATATACACCAAGGAAACCAGAATTGAAAGAGACACATGTACCCCAATGTTCATTGCACCAAATGTCTTTGTTAAAGAATCCCATTCTGCCTGAAGCCTTTCTCTATACCAATCACGGTTTTCCTTCCTTCCTCGATCCAGAGTTTTTCTATTTGTCTACCTGTTATATAAAGTTAGTTAAAAATTGTGTCTACCTCAGAGTTATTATGAAGAAGGAAACAGCAACCCACTCCAGTATTCTTGCCTGGAGAGTCCTGTGGACAGAGGAGCCTGGTAGGCTGTGGCTATGGGGTCACGCAGAGTCGGATATGACTGAAGTGACTTGGCGGCAGCAGCAGAGTTATTAAGAGGTTTAAATTAGATAACATAAGTAAAGCACTTAGAATACTGCCTGACACACTAGGTTAAGTGTCAAGCACTACATTAAGTATCACTGTTATTTCTCAGGTTCCTCTTAATATGATGGGAAAGAGAAACATTTCTCTCAGCATCATTTAATGTATGTCTATTCTGTTATTTTGACTGATCTTCAGTTGTTTCACCTACAGTTCAGCCCACTATCCCAGGTTAGCAACACCCTAAAGAGTGACTTGAACAAAAGCAGGCTTTCTTACCACATTATTGAAAGTTCTAAGAATATCTATGCTTCTTGCATCAGCACTGCCTATCTGCATGACCTTCAACAAATTAATTATCATAAAACGTCAGATTCCTTGTCTACCAAATGGAGATGAGTATAAGAAGCCTTGAACTAGCAATTTTTATTAGGTCAAAACTCTGGGACATAATGAAAAAAGAAAAGAATGATCCATATGAAGGAGTCATAGCTGAATAAGCACACAGCCCTACTTATCTATTGAAGAACCATACTCTGCATCTATTGATCTCACTGCTATGTTGTTCAAAACTGTTCCATACAATTCCAAACTATGAGCTAGACTTTTCCATTTCGTTGTCATTGATGTTCAGCTGCTAAGTTGTGTCTGACTCTCTGCAACCCCATGGACTGTAGCCCACCAGGCTCCTCTGCTATCTCCAGGAGTTTGCTCAAATTCACATCCAAGACTTTTCAACAGCTTAAGAAAAATAACACAGATAAACAGTATAGTGGAGGTATTCCAACAGGATAGATATTCACTGAACTGAGATAGTGCAGAGTCTCAAACTTCAGATCTTTTAATCTTGTGAGGCCAGAATTTAAACTCTTTTATGGAAGACTGGAAGCTAGCAGGATCAAATTATGTTTTAAGATCCCTATTATAAGATGTTTAGAATTCAATTAGTCCTTGATATGCCAGAGAATGTTTGGGCTCTTTGTGAAGAACATGGCAGAACCCCACAGATCCACATCTGCCTTTGCTCTGAAAGCTCCACTTAAGTGGGAGGGAATAGGCAGGGAACACAACCACAGCAAATGTCTATTTGCATTTCATGGTTAGAAAAAAGAATCGAGAACATTAAATATAGAATAATCTATTTCAACTCCTCTAAAGTCTATTTCAAGATCACAGAGTTCAAAATTTATTTTACAAGCTGTTTCGATTAAAGATTCTCTAGCATTTCCTTTTCCCAAAAGTCTTACAGAAAGACTCAGCATATATCTGATTCTTTGCTAAAACTGAGTTTGTGAAAGAAATGCACTCAAATCCTTTTTTTTTTTTTTTTTTTTAACTCCCTCCTTGGTTCTTTCTCTGGCAATATTCAACAAACCCAGAAAACCATGTAAGCACACAATCATGTTTTACAAATTGTGGAGATCTATTCTATAGACTGAAGGATTTTTGAAATGAAAACTTTTTGCAACTACTCTTATGAACTATAGGACTTCCCTGGTGGTTCAGACAGTGAAGAATCTGCCACTGATGCAGGAGATGTGGTTTGATTATTGAGTCAGGAAGATTCCCTGGAGAAGGGAATGGCTACCCACTCCAGTATTATTGCCTGGAGAATCTCATGAACAGAGGAGTCTAGTGGGCTACAGGATCACAAAGTGTAGGATATGACTGAGCGACTAAGGATGTACACACTCTTATGAACTATACTTAAGGCTACTCTTATGAATCTCTATGTAGGCTATACTTAGTATGCACTGTTGGTAAGTTCCTTATAGCTGTAATGGTCGATATGGGGTATCTTCCATAAAGTAAGCTTTCTGAGATAAGAGAGCATGTGATTGTTTCACATAAGAAAGAACAAGGTATATATCACCTCTTCCATAGCATAGCTTCTACATATAAAAACAGACTAAAGAGAAGTGTTGAAAATTTTAATTAAATAATATGTGGCAAAAAGGAAGAGGAATCATTTAATTAGCATCATTACCAAGGTAAAACAAAGCTCTTTGTTCAAACTAAACCAGGTAAAAGCTGCTGGCTGATATATTAGAGAAAGTGTAGTTACTAGGCTAACTTTTCACAGAAGAAGACATTAAAGCACCCAAATCACAAGCTGAACATAGAGCCTGGGCTCTTAGGTAAAATGAGTCCGTGCTTTATTCCCTTTACTGGAGTCCCAGTTGTGTATAGACATCCCAGACCAGATGTTTGTACACATCTAAAAATGTGACTGCTGTAAAAAGTAGTCTCAGCCAAACCCAGGGGCAAATGACAAACAGGTGGCCCTTACAATTCTGGCCAAGATTTTTCCCTTAGGTCCAATATATAAACATTAGAAATAGTATTTATTTATCATTTAACGACAAGTACTATGAACAAGAATGACTCAGGAAATCAAATGAACAGTCACCAAGAGGTGTTGCATGGAAACAGCTCTGTAGACTATTCACTGAAGGCCCATAAAGGATGCCAGTTCAGTTCATTTACTCAGTCATGTCCGACTCTTTGCAACCCCATGGACTGCAGAATGCCAGGCCTCCCTGTCCATTCCCAATTCCTGGATTTTTCTCAAACTGATGTCCATTTAGTTGGCAACACCATCCAAACATCTCATCCTCTTTCGTATCCTTCTCCTCCCGCCTTTCAATCTTTCCCAGCATCAGGGTCTTTTCCAAGGAGTCAGTTCTTCACATCAAGTAGCCAAAGTATTAGAGTTTCAGCTTCAGCATCAGTCTTTCCAATGAATATTCAGCACTGATTTCCTTTAGGATAGACTGCTTGGATTTCCTTGCAGTCCAAAGGACTCTCAAGAGTCTTCAACAACACAGCTCAAATCATCAATTCTTCAGCGTTCAGCTGTCTTTATAATCCAACTCTCATATCCATACATGACTACTGGAAAAACCATAGCTTTGACTAGATGGACCTTTGTTGGCAGAGTAATGTCTCTGCTTTTTAATATGTTGTCTAGGTTGGTCATAACTTTTCTTCCAAGGAGCAAGTGTCTTTTAATTTCATGGCTGCAGTCATCATCTGCAGCGACTTTGAAGCTCCCCACAAATGAAGTCTGTCACTGTTTCCTTTGTTTCCCCATCTATTTATCATGAAGTGATGGGACTGGATGCCATTATCTTAGTTTTCTGAATGTTGAGTTTTAAGCCAACTTTTTCACTCTCCTCTTTCACTTTCATCAAGAGGCTCTTTACTTGTTCTTCCCTTTCTGCCATGAGGGTGTCATCTGCATGTCATCTGTGTGTCATCTGCCTATCTGAGGTTATTGATATTTCTCCCAGTAATCTTGATTCCAGCTTGTGCTTCATCCAGCCCAGCGTTCCTCATGATGTACTCTGCATATAAGTTAAATAAGCAGGGTGACTATATACAGCTTTGATGTACTCCTTTCTTGATTTGGAACCAGTCTGTTCCATGTCCAGTTCTAACTGTTGCTTCTTGACCTGTGTACAGATTTCTCAGAAGGCAGGTCAGGTGGTCTGGTATTCTCATCTCTTTCAGAATTTTCCACAGTTTGTTGCCCACACAGTCAAAGGTTTTGGCATATTCAATGAAGCAGAAATAGATGTTTTTCTGGAACTCTCTTGCTTTTTTGATGACCCAGTGGATGCTGGCAATTTGATCTCTGGTTCTTCTGCCTTTTCTAAATCCAGTTTGAACATCTGAAAGTTCATGGTTCATGTACTGTTGAAGCCTGGCTTGGAGAATTTTGAGCATTACTTTGCTAGCCTGTGCAAATTGTGATGATGAGTGAAATGAGTGCCATTGTGTGGTAGTTTGAGCATTCTTTGCCTTTGTTTTTCTTTGGGATTGGAATGAAAACTGACCTTTTCCAGTCCTGTGGCCACTGTTGAGTTTTCCAGATTTGTTGGCATATTGAGTGCAGCACTTTCACAGCACCATCTTTTAGGATTTGAAATAGCTCAACTGGGATTCCATCACCTCCACTAGCTTTGTTCATAGTGATGTTTCCTAAGGCCCACTTGACTTCACATTCCAGAATGTCTGGCTTTAAGTGAGTGATCACACCATCATGATTATCTGGGTCATAAAGCTCTTTTTTGTATAGTTCTTCTGGAAACTTCAATCTGAGTCAACTCAAAAAAGAGGAAGAACATCCTTTAATAAAGGGAGAGGAGATAAGAACAAAGTCAAGGCAGGTCCTCTGTGTATTCCATGGGCTTTAGACAAAGAAAATTGATCTGGAACTAAGATTTTCCAGTGGAAATCTAATTTCAGAAGAGGAAAATACACCTGTCTACAAAAATGTGACCCTACCCCTTCCACTTCTTTGGTTCATGTCAAGAGAATATTCTTTGGAGGAGACATAGCCCAAAAGCAAAGATTCATGATATTGGTATCGCAACCTATGAGATAAGGAATATTCAAAAGTTCAAGAATTAAGCAACAGGAGAATTAGGGAAATAGCTTTGCCTGTCAGCTTCTGAATTATTGCCTCAGGCTATCTAGAATTCTAATAAAACTCTATGCCTAGAAATCTTAAAATATATGGTGCATTGGTAAGCATAAATCTGTAATACATCATTCCAAGGCTATATAAAGCCAGTTAGATGAATATGTATTTCCTATTCTAGGTATTTTATGGTGGGAAGAGACAACACGAATGCTGTGTGTGTGCTCAATTGCTCAGTAATGTCTGACTCTTTGCAACCCCATGGACTGCAGCCCACCAGACTTCTCTGTCCCTGGGATTTTCTAAGCAAGAATACTGGAGCATGTTGCCATTTCCTACTCCAGGGGATCTTCCTGATCCAGGAATCAAACTCATGTGTCTTGCATCTCCCACACTGAAAGGTGGATTCTTTATTTCTGTGCCTCCTAGGAAGCCCACATGAATGGCAACATGTCTTAAATTTAAAAAGAGCCCTCTTTTATTGTGATTGAACTAGTTTTCCAGATTGGAGATTCTCAAACTATAAGTGAATCAGATTTATCTATGGATAAACTTTTTTAGATACATTTTAAAAATTCACATCTCCAAATATAGCCTTATTGAGATTGAAGCCCAGAAATGTGTGCTTTAAGAAACAGCCTATGCAACCCTGTGGACTGTAGCTCTCCAGGCTCCTCTGTCCATGTTATCCAAACAAGAATACTGGAGCGGGTAACCATTTCCTTCTCCAAGGGATCTTCCTGACCCAGGGATTGAACCCAGGTTTCCTGCATGGCAGGCAGATTTTTTTTTTTTTTTTTTTTTCCTGTCTGAGCCACCAGGGAAGCCCCTAGAAACACACAGGTGATGTAGGTAGCTGGTGGCCCACACTTTCAGAAGTAATACGTTGTACATATTCTCTGCGCCACATCAGTTATCCCTAAACTGGAGTAAGTATACCAACTTCTTCTACCCAACACCATTAAAGTTTAAACAGCTTCCAGAAAGCTGTGTCTTACTACATTTTGGCCAGAAAATGTTGTAAGTTCTACTAGAGAAGCAAATAAAACAGTACTTGACCATGGGAAGTGTAAACAACATGATTGAGAATTAAAAGATATTAGAGCTTTGCTTAATAATATCTGTCTTACTGACTGTATGGTCAATTCAAATGTAATCAAACACAAACATATCAAAGAGAGTTTGGTAACCAAATCATTCTGGAACTACTGAACAATGCAAAAGTCTTTACTCATGACTTCAGGCTGCTGCTTTTAAACATTCCAGAAGTTATTTGACAGATTAAACGATCCTAACCATTCACACAAATAGCCTACCTTTTCATAACTGCCATGTCTCTACTAGCTCATCCTCCTTCAGGCTCCACATCAGCTTCCCAATGGTCCTCTACTTGTCCCACATGCATCAAACTTTATCATGCAAATCAGCTTCCCTGTCATTCAACATCCGCACCCTTAGTGGAACTCCTGCCCACACAATTTACTTGCTATTCAAGGCCACTACCCACCAATCAACCCAGCATGCCCCCAAGTCTACTCAGCATTTGCAAATCCTACTCCATTTCTCTGTCCACATATAAATTCAGTTCCTTCCAAACCATTTCTGGGTTGTGCCACAGAGACTGGCATCCCCAGGCCATCAGCTTGGTAGGTAACCGCCGGGCAAAGCCCTCAAGGTAGCCTCCTGATGAAGGAAGGAAGGACAGGCTTGTTAAAAAGATGTGAACACAGAGCAGCAGGGGTCTTCAAGCCAATGTCAGGATAAGAAGCACAGGCCCACTGGTGACTGGAGACTGGCAAATATGATTCTGGCCATCATTAGCCCACATGCAAACAGAAGTCCATCATTGGGCAAGCCTGAGTGAATTGTTTTTAATGTGAAGATAAATTCATTTGATAAAATGTTTTATTTTCTCTTCACTAATCTACTTCATTAATTAATCTACATTAACTCTATGAAAATTAGTGTTGAAAAAGAATGCTTTGGGCTAAAAAGAATTTTTTAACTCTGTAAAGAAGTTCAGGCTCTCTGAAAATTTGCTGGCTCTAATCAAGCCAGCTTAAGAGGGAGGAACGTGTCACCAGAGGTCATCTGGTTGTAACTTCTGAATTTTTCTCCAAACTCCTTCTAGCATTTCCCTAACATGCTCTATAATGTTCATACTGTTCATGGGGTTCTCAAGGCGAGAATACTGATAGGATACTGAAGAGGGAACGCCATCAGGACAATTGCCTAAGTAAACGACAGTTGTGTCTGAACAATCAAGTGAGATTAACTGACCAATTAGCATGAATTTTCCTTGCCACCCTGCCACAGCTGATACATCTGTAGAAAAAGATTAAAATATTAAAGCCTGAATATATATACATTCCTTTATTACTCTTAATGAGCAATATTTGGGGAGTTTGGTTTTGTTTTTTTCTAGATTCTTGAATTCTAAAAAGTTGTGTATCTTTCCATCCATCGCCTGGCAGAGAAAGAGGAAGCTGACTAGAAGGTACAGAGGCAGATATTCTTGTTCTTGTTCAGTTGCTAAGTTGCACAACTCTTCTACCCCATGGACTGTAGCCCGCCAGTCTCCTTTGTCCATGGGATTTCCCAGGCAAGAACATTGGAGTGGGTTGCCATTTCCTTCTCCAGGGGATCTTCCTGACCCAGGGATCAAACCTGTGTCTCCTGCATTAGCAGTTGGATTCTTTACTCCTGAGCCACCAGGGAATCACATGTATGTGATTATTAGACTCACATACATGTCTTACAAAGAGAATTCATAAACCCAACATCTACTTTCCCTAGCACTGGAATGTGGCTCCCAAAACTTTCTCTCTCTCAAATTCTAATATTTAGTTCAACTGATTGCTTCTCCATGGTTAATTACTTAATGATCAGTTATTTTGAAAACAAGCTTTCATTAACAATTTATAAACTCATCAATAACTTTATATATAACATATCACAAGGTCATAGACTCCCTTTTCACAAAATAATACTTTATAAAAATAGCTACGTAATTAACTGTGCTAATTATTTTTCTAAAACCACAATTATAGAGAATAAAACATATGTCTATTAAGAATGCAACTTCCTTTCTACACAAAACTCAGGTTTGTATGAGTGCAATTTTTACAATATTGTAAAAGGTGCAATAAAGTAGATTTATGTACCCACATTTAGTTAATAAAAGCTCCAACTATTTTGCTTATGCGCTTCTCCAAAAGTGATCCTTGATTTTCTCTGCTAGACCTGGAATAAAGGAGGAAAAATCTATTTCTAGCATCTGTCACAGAAAATCCACCTACAAACCCGCTATATCAAAGAGCTGCTTTGATATATTACTGCCCATATTCTAAAATCTGGTGTAAGAATTTAAGAGACTGGTGTGATTTGTGTGTTAAGTGAGGAATAAGTCTTTATTTTGTAAATTGCCACCTGGAAAGCCTGGCTATATATATATATATTTAAAATTATAGATTATTTAAAACAAATATCACTGTATTCCAGCCTGAGAACAACTGCACAACAAATGCTTGGCTTTAAATGCATAAAACTGAGCTTCCTATTGACAGCCCCAAAACACTTAATGAAACACAGAATGTTTGAACGCAAACCCTGAAAGTGCTTCATAGAGAATTTGAGAGTGAAAATGAATCTGAGATATTTGTTCTGTGATCTGGAGAACAATCTTTGATCATACATGTAATAAAAACATAACTATAAAATATGAATGTTTAAACTAGATTGTTCCTAAGGCTCCCCAAACATTCTTTGGTTCTATAATTGTTTATGCACTATTCTTTACCTCTGATTTTCTTGTTTGGGAACTAGAAATAAATTCAACTATTCTTAGAGACAAAACATAAAGCTAACTTTATCAATTTTAGTTTTGTTTATAATGTCATTATACAATGCCATTGAAGTATATCTTTTAAAAAATGATGGCAATACATGTTTTGTCCTCTTTGGTTTACTTATTTACAGGTGGCGCTAATGGTAAAGAACCTGCATGCCAATGCAGGAGACATAAGAGATGTGAGTTACTTATAAAATAATTATTCCTTATAAAATAATGCAGAAAAACACATTATATCAAATCTGCCGAACAAGATTCTCATGGGTTTCTGCTGACTGACTGCTTAATACTGTACCAGGTTTTATGCTTACTTAGGCATTTGCTCCAAATAAATATAAAGCACAAGTGACACCACATACCAATACTTGAATACACAGAGGAACAAGCTATGAATTTTCACTGCCCAAAGATTCAGAATCAAAGCAGAGGTGACAAATGCATAGCCCACACTGCACATGTGAAAACTAAAATCAGTAGGCACTGGCTAACTTTGCTCTGTTTCCCAGTATGGGTTCTTCACCTCTTCTACCTTCCTGAAGGCTCAGCACAAATCAAGGTATGTGACAGTGATGATCTGAAACTAGTCTCAATACCAGAACAGCTGCCAGTGGGAATCTGGCCTCAGTCACACTTTAGCAGGAGTGCCTGGGAAATCCCATGGGCAAAGGAGTCTGGCAGGCTATAGACCATGTGGTCATAACAGTCATACACAACTTAGCAACTGAACAGCAACAACAAAGGACAGACTGGTACTGATCTAAATCCCAGTAGTTTGGCCAGAGAATGAGCAGTTTCAGGCATCCATGAGCAGGATGTCTCTTAGCCCAGACTCTCACCAGATTCTCCAGAATCAGCTGACTGTTACCCATGGGACCGACTACTGAGAACAGTGGTCCACAGTTGAGTTTTCCAATCATGTTCCCTCCCAGAGACTGGAGCTACAACAGGGGGAAAAAGGGTAATCCACTCATCAAGTCCTCTCTACCTTCTCGCTCAAAGTTTTCCCAAAACTGTGATCTCATATCTTATAGCTGAATGCCAAAGAATTAATGCTTTTGAACTGTGGTGTTGGAGAAGACTTTTGAGAGTCCCTTGGACTGCAAGGAGATCCAACCAGTCCAACCTAAAGGAAATCAGTGCTGAATATTCATTGGAAGGACTGATGCTGAAGCTGAAACTCCAGTACTTTGGCCACCTGATGTGAAGAACTGACTCATTGGAAAAGACCCTGATGCTTGGAGGGATTGGGGGCAGGAGGAGAAGGGGATGACAGAGGATGAGATGGTTGGATGGCATCACCAACTCAATGGACATGAGTTTGAGCAAGCTCCAGGAGTTGGCAAAAGACAGGGAGGCCTGGTGTGCTACAGTCCATGGGATTGCAGAGTCGGACATGACTGAGTGACTGAACTGAACTGAGGCATGATGACCTGATGAACCCAGGAACCTTCCAGATATTTAGAAATGACTAGATATGGAAGATACAACACTTCTTTCCATTGACCACACCTGACTTCCCCACACCTCCAGATACCCTCATCTACCCAAATTGGTTGCTTGGAAGCTTTGTAGACCTATCCTAAATCAACCCAAACTTCAGGCATGGCTTCAGTGGTCCTGGGAAGCTCTAGGAAAACCTATCATGATACTTTCTGTGTGTGGTTATAATCCCTGCACTAAGAGATGTGCTAAAGGGCACACACATCTCCCTGAACACTATAGTATCAAAGATCTGGGTACATCATTTGTGGCCACTCAGTAATGCCAATACTATGGAAAACTCCATAAAGGTAAAGCTTATTTAGGCCCCTGCTCACCTTTCCTTTAGTTTCTTATGAATTTTCTACTTTGTCTACATCTCCCAGTCAGCACTAACCTGGGTGCAGCTCTACCTCAGCATTTTTTTCTGAAATAGGATTTCTCAAAAGCATTTCTTTCCCAGAGAATTCTTTGACCAACTGTTTTGGCAAAACTCAGAAAATTATATATTCTACCTGTAGATTAATACTGAACCTTGGCATATCTAAGACAGAAAAGTCATAGTAAAGTTTCTTTAATCCTATACTTCCCAAATATAGTTGATCATAGAACTGGTCACCCATTCTCATACGAAAATCCATGTTAGCATTCAGTGGAACTAGCATTTTGTAGAACATTCTTTAGGAAATATTCTTTAGGTAATAATGATTCCTTTTCCCCAGAAGTATGTTTTTAAGACTTAAAGGATG
>SJYC01111735.1:0-31788 GCA_006408675.1 Madoqua kirkii
CTAAATCATGCCTTCCATACAAATACAAAATATATATATCACATATTATATTTAACTTATTATTAAGGGAGTGAATAAGATGTTACAGTAAACCCAAAAGGAGTAGACACACAAGAGAAAGGAACTCTGAAATGAATTTTTTTCCCTTTTTCAATTCTTTTTTTTTTAATTTTATTTTTACTTTACAATACTGTATTGGTTTTGCTATACATTGACATGAATCCGCCACGGGTGTATACGAGCTCCCATTCCTGAACCCCCCTCCCACCTCCCACCATCTCTCTGGATCATCCCTGTGAATGAATTTAAAAATAATGTAAAATGGGCTACCTATGTAGCAACAAATAACTGCATTTCACTGGACACTAGTACTTTCCACTTCCATGGGCAATAATCATTTGTATGATCCCCAGTTTGCCACAAATTTTAAGGGTTGTAAAATAAAACATGAAAAGACAACTATATGAAAAGGCAACTTACCCTAACTCGGGTAAACGAGTTAGGCAAGACACCCACGAATCTCCCTTAGATCTTTTCAATATCTTTCACAGTTTCTGACAAGTATTTTATTTTTAATGTATAACTTCTAGAGACCAAAAACAAGGAAACACACATAGGCAATAAAGAGGATTTAAATACAGTGTCCTGATCATCCTCAAGTCCTACCATCCCAGCAGCCAGTGTCCACAGTTTCTGAATGGCTTACTTCCCTGATGCAGATGGGATTTCCACACTGCCTTCTTAAATAGACCACATAGTACAACGGACTCAAGTCTCTTTGCTCAGGGCTGCAGTTTTACTTTTTCTCCCCAAATGACTATTTCCCCAAATCCTCTGAGATAGCTGGGTAACTTAAGATATTTGAGATGAACATCTCAACATGTTCCTAATTTGCATATGGTACCAGATTTCCCTGAAGTGTTCCCAGTCATGTGGCGATCACTACTGTGCGTGGCCACAAAGGACTTTTAATAGAAGCATTACATAGTTGTTTGTTGTTTTATTAATTTTAGGGATATAGACATCTGCTGAAGCAGAAGAAGGTCTAACATAATGCCAGATGAAGTCCTTGCTGTGGAACACACTTGAAAAGATGGGGGAAATCTCACAAAGCAACTGCCACTTCTTTTGCAGGTTTTGGGAATCCCGGGGAGACTGCATACGCTGTATTGCCTACTGCTCAGCTGAAGCAGAAACCCCGTATGTGTAGCTCAGGGTGTTTCAAGCTACAATAAAGCGCTCAAGTGGAATAATGATGGCTGCCATTTGTTACTCATGATAAAATACTAACTTCACTCTCACAAAATTAAATCCAAGCAGTAAACTCCTTACTAAGAAAAAAAGAAGAAGAAAAGAAAACTTTTTGTCATTACATATTTGTGAAGAATGTGAAATAGGAATTGAATATCACATCTTGTATGTATGGTTTCTATTTTCAACATATACATATTTTAGTACTTAGACAACTGATCTCAGTCAATTAATGTCTCTTAAAGGGAAATAATGGGACCTAATAACAGGTTGATTTATTCTGTTAAAAAAAAAAAAAAAGCTCCTTGGTACTACTGAATGGAGCTTTGCCTAATTACTGTCTCTTATACACATCTAGATGTGTATAAGAGACAGGGCTAACTTTGCTAGGGACCTAATAACAGGTTGATTTATTCTGTTAAAAAAAAAAAAAAAAGCTCCTTGGTACTACTGAATGGAGCTTTGCCTAATTATCAGCTAGGATGAGAAAGAAGTTTTTAAGTTAGGAAATCTTTTTCTTTTTGGCACAAAGCCTTTTGTTAAATGACTAGTGTTTTGGTTTTTGTTTGTTGTTTTTTTTTCTCTTTTCAGAATGTCCAAGTTAAGCTCAGTTTTCCTTTCACATAATACTTGAACATCTCTGCTCATAACTAGGTACATCTCCCAGAATGTAACCTCCTCAACGGCAGGAATTGTGCCAACCGTATTCCCCTATTTTGTCACGAACGCCCAGCAGAGTATCTAGAATACAGTAATCACTATATTTGAATGAGAATGTGTAATGGAATGATTTTTTGAGTGGAAATTATATACATTTGTATTATAAATAAGAATAAAACCTCAAGTCTTCAGTTTAGTTCATTTCAGTCACTCAGTCGTGTCCAACTCTTTGCGACTCCATGAATTGCAGCACGCCAGGCCTCCTTGTCCATCACCAACTTCCGGAGTTCACTCGGACTCGCATCCATCAAGTCAGTGATGCCATCCAGCCATCTCATCCTCGGTGGTCCCCTTCTTCTCCTGCCTCCAATCCCTCCCAGCATCAAAGTCTTTTCCAGTGAGTCAACTCTTCACATAAGGTGTCCAAAGTACTGGAGTTTCAGCTTTAGCATCATTCCTTCCAAAGAAATCCCAGGGTTGATCTCCTTCAGAATGGACTGGTTGGATCTCCTTGCCTTGGGCTGGAGCTACTTAAAAAATCCCTAATACCCATATGTGTGTGTGTGCTCAGTTGGGTCCGACTCTTTTTGCAACCCCATGGACTCTAGTCCACCAGGTTCTTCTGTCCATGGGATTCTCCAGGCAAGAATACTGCAGTGGGTTGCCATTTCCTTCTCCAGGGGATCTTCCTGGCCCAGGGACTGAACCCACATCTTCTGTGTCTCCTGCTTTGGTAGGCGGATTCCTTACAATTGAGCCACCTGAGAAGCCCTAATACCCATAAAACAAACAGCTAATTATATCCTTCCAGTTGGCAGAGCCCTAGTAGGGAACACAACAATACAAGGAAAGAGTTGGAAATTTCATCAAAGAATAGAGAATGAAGGTAAACAATCTACGAAGCAGAGTGCCAACAGCTTCCATACGTTATATTTTTAAATATTGTAAGACTTTTTACTTTACAATTTTCAACAAATCAGTATTGTGTGAAACATTAGAAACACATACAAAGAAAAGTCTAATCCTACAAACACTCAACCCCACCCAGCTGTCCTACGTTCTGAAATAATCAAGAGAGACGATCTAGTATGTGTCCCTCCATACTTTCTCCTTACTCAAAAGTTTACATATTTGTAAAACTTGTATTTCTTGACTTTTTAAAACCAAAACAGCATTACATTTCCCAAATTACTCAGGACCTTGGCTTTTCTAATAGTTTTAATGAGTATTTTCTATTCATACCAAACTTATTATTCTAATTTTTTTAGGCATAGACTGAGATAATGGAAAAACTTTCTTTTTTTTTCTTTTTTTTCCAGGAAGTTAGCAGTTACCTAAAAGACATTGTGCTAAGCAAACTAAGCCAGTTACAGCTGGACAAATATTACATGATTCCACTGACATAAATTACCTAAATTAGTCAATCCCATAGGAACAGACTAGATTACGACTTGCCAGGGACTGGACAACAAGAGAAACAGGGAGTTCCTGATCACTGAGTAGAAAGTGATCATTTATGTGAGATGAGTAAGCTGTTCAGCGTTCTGATTGGAATTCTATAATCCCCTCCTTGGATTTCAGACACTAGCTACAAATTCATGTGCCCAACACACAGTGAGGCCAAGCAAACTGAAATGGCAGAGTTTGGAGCAGAGAAAAGTTTACTCAAGGCCATGCAAGGAGATGGGTGGCTCATGCCCTGAAAAGCCCCAAACTCCCCAAAAGGGTTTCTGCAAAGCACTTTTAAAAGCCAGGTGAGGCAGGTGGATCAGAGGGTATACCATCAGCTTGTGCACAGTTCTCTGATTGGCTGATGGTGGGATAGCAGGGTGATATCAGAGGGGTTAACATGATAAGTCCTTAGGGTTCTGCAGGCCTAGGGCTATGTGCTCATGGTTGTCAAGTAGTTAACATCTTCCATTTGTTGGAGAGATGGAGGATTTTTTATATCTGCAAAACAACTCAGGAAATGTGCATCAAATACTGTCATCTAGGTACTTCAGAGAGGAGCTAAAACAGAGGATGGGGGGAAGGCCTGTCAACACCCTCATCTCTCCAGCCACCGGGAGGCCCCAAGGGTCCTGCTTAGAAACACAGCCTGTTTCCTGTACTACTGACTGACTGGCTACAAGTCAAATGTTCCTACAACCCCCTCTGTGGGTTCAATTAACTTGTTAGAGTGGCTCACAGGACTCAGAGAAACATTTTACTTACTAGATCACTAGTTTATTATAAAAAGAGAGATGAACAGCCAGACGGAAGGATGCGAGAGAGGCACAGGGCAAGTTCTGTGAGAAGGGGTGTGAAACTTCCCTGTCCACTGGGAGCACAGCCTTCCCAGTGGTCACTAGTCTGGAAAATCTCCAAATTCTGCCCTTTGGAGGTTTCATGGAGGTTTCATTAGGCATGACTGATTGAGTCATTGAGTGTTGGTGATTATGCAACCTTCAGCCCTCTTTCCCTCCTCAGACATCAGAAGGTGGGGTTGTAAATCCTTTAATTATAAGATTTTTACCTGGCCACAGGTCCTAGCCTCAGGTGCTTTCTAAAGGTTACCTCCTTAACATAACAAAGGGCTTCCTTGGTGGCTCACAGGGTAAGTTCAATTCATCTTTCAGTCAGATCCCACTCTTTGTAACCCCATGCACGACAGCATGCCAGCCCTGTCTATCACCAACTCCTGGAACCCACCCAAACTCATGTCCATTGAGTCGGTGATGCCATCCAACCATCTCATCCTCTGTCATCCCCTTCTCCTCCCGCCTTCAATCTTTCCCAGCATCAGGGTCTTTTCCAATGAGTAGTTTCTTCATATCAGGTGACCAAAGTACTGGAGTTTCAGCTTCAGTATCAGTCCTTCCAATGAATATTCAGCACTGATTTCCCTTAGGATGGACTGGTTGGATCTCCTTGCAGTCCAAGGGACTCTCAAGAGTCTTCTCCAACACCACAGTTCAAAAGCATCAATTCTTCAGCACTCAGCTTTCTTCACAGACAGGTGACCAAAGTACTGGAGTTTCAGCTTCAGTATCAGTCCCTCCAATGAATATTCAGCACTGATTTCCTTTACGATGGACTGGCTGGATCTCCTTGCAGTCCAAGGGACTCTCAAGAGTCTTCTCCAACACCACAGTTCAAAAGCATCGATTCTTCGGCATTCAGCTTTCTTCACAGTCCAACTCTCACATCCACACATGACTACTGGAAAAAGCATAGCCTTGACTAGATGGACCTTTGTTTAATGTCTCTGCTTTTTAATATGCTGTCTAGATTGGTTATAACTTTCTTTCCAAGAAGTAAGGGTCTTTTTATTCCATGGCAACAGTCACCATTGCAGTGATTTTGAAGACCAAGAAAATAAAATCTCTCACTGTTTCCACTGTTTCCCCATCTATTTGCCATGAAGTGATGGGACCAGATGCCATGATCTTCATTTTCTGAATGTTGAGTTTTAACCCTACTTCTTCACTCTCCTCTTCCACTTTCATCAAGAGGCTCTTTAGTTCTTCTTCACTTTCTGCCATTAGGATGGTATTATCTGCATATGTAGGATTATTGATGTTTCTCCCAGCAATCTTGATTCCAGCTTGTGCTTCATCCAGCCCAGCATTTCTCATGATGTACCCTGCCTATTAGTTAAATAAGCAGGGTGACAATATACAGCCATGACATACTCCTTTACCTATTTGAACCAGTCTGTTGTTCCATGTCCAGTTCTAACTGTTGCTTCTTGAACTGCATACAGATTTCTCAGAAGGCAGGTCAGGAGGTCTGGGATGCCTATCTCTCTAAGAATTTTCCACAGTTTGTTGTGATCCACACAGCAAAAAGCTTTGGCATAGTCAATAAAACAAAAGTAGATATTTTTCTGAAACTCTCTTGCTTTTTCGATGACCCAGCAAGTGTTGGCAATTTGATCTCTGGTTCCTCTGCCTTTTCTAAATCCAGTTTGAACATCTGGAAGTCCATGGTTCACGTACTCTTGAAGCCTTGGAGAACTGGCTTGGAGAACTTTGAGTATTACTTTGCTAGCATGTGAGATGAGTGCAATTGTGTGGTAGTTTGAGCATTCTTTGACATTGCCTTTTTTGGGGATTGGAATGAAAACTGACCTTTTCCAGTCCTGTGGCCACTGTTTCATTTTCCAGATTTGCTGGCATATTGAGTGCAGCACCTTCACAGCACCATCTTTTAGGATTTGAATAGCTCAACTGGAATTCCATCAGAGGGTAAAGCATCTGCCAGAAATGTGGGAGACCTGGGTTTGATCCTTGTGTCAGAAGATCTCCTGGGAAAGGAAATGGCAATCCCCTCCAGTACTCATACTTACAAAATCCCATGGACGGAAGAATCTGATAGCCACAGTCCATAGGGTCACAAAGAATGGGACATAATTGAGGGATTTCACTTTCACTTTAACATAGCAAGAGACACCTTCAATTGCTCTCTTCATAGGGGAAATTCCAAGAGTTTGGAGAGCTCTGTGCCAGAAAGGAGACAAAGATCGAATATAGTTGGCTTTGTATCCATGGGTTCCACGTAGAGGATTCAACTAATCTCAGAAGGAAAATATTCAGAAAAAAATTCCAGGAGTCTAAAGAGTAAAACTTTAATTTGTCACATGCCAGCAACCAGTTACATTTATATCATATTAAGTATTATAGGTAATCAAGAGAAGGTCTAAAGAGGATATGTGTAGTTATGGGCAAATCCTTGCCATTACATGTAAGAAATGTAAGCATCCTTGCATTTGGGTACCCACAGGGGTCCTGGAACAAATTCTCCATGAATATCAAGGGATGTCCAGCTGAACTTTGAACAATCAGTTTTGAACTGTGAAGGTCAATTTATACACAGTTTGGTTTCCCCTCTGCCTCCAGTAAATACATACTACAGTTCTACACAACTCACAGTTGGTTGAATCACAGATGTAGAATTGCAGATAAGAAGGGCTGACTACAAAGTCACATGTGGATTATCAACTGTACAGGGGTTTGTGACCCTAATCACTGCATTGTTCAAAGATCAACTGTATGTTTCTTATTATAAATTGCATCACACTGCCACAATATTTTTTAGCTTAACGGAAACCTGCAGTACATTGCCTTTTGTATCTATCTTTTCTCTGTAGGATGAAGTTTCTGATGCTAACCTATGTTGCTGAATGTATCAATATTCTTTTTTATTGCTGAAGAGTATATTCCATTTTATGAATACACAAGAAAGTGATTACTCACTAATTAGTGGTCATTTTTGTTTGGGTTAACAGCACCAGTAAAGCTGTCAATAACATCTGCTAACACATGTTAGCATGTGTGGAGCTTAACAACAGAACAGTTATCTTATGCTGGGAAGGTCCTTTCAAGACAAGACACCCTCTCCCAATGGAAATAACCAGCAGTCACATGCAGTGACATTCCAGGACAATTGAACTATGGCACACCCAACCCTAATCACCATATGGGTGGAACATTAACCCAAGGATGACCAGAAGGGACCATAAAAGGAGCCCAGGTTCTCTCCCCTGGGGCAGATCCACTCTTGGTTTTGCTCGCCGTTCCCTTGCAGCAAACTCAACAAGTCTCACTTTCTACCCACACTTCTGGTTCAGTAAGTTCTTTTATCACTGGCATTGCCAGTCCCATTGCCATCCTCTGAAGCAGTATGTGTATACACACACACACATTTTCATTTCTCTTGGGTAAACACATAAGAGTGGAATAGTCATGATGAATAAATCAGCTAGTAACTAGACTTCCCTAACAGCCCAGCGATGAAGACTCTGCTTCCACTGCAGGGCACACAGTTTCCATTACTGGATTGAGGAAATAAGATCCTACATGCTCCAACACCAAAAAAGGGGGGGGAAAAAGCTGCTAATAACATTTTCACATAATTCTTGGTGTGCACATATGTTTTTAATTCCTTTAGTTGTGAAATTGCTGGGCCATTTGGCAAAAGTATATTTAACTTCACAAGAAACTACCAAACTTTTCTAGAGTAGCCGCAAGACTTTCAGTCATTCCCCAATGTTACCAGCACTAAGTGTTGTAACTCTTCTTTGGTTCTTCTAGAAGTGGGCCAATCAGAGGATGGGATTATTGGAGGGCACATCTTAACTTGCTTGGATGATCTTAAAAACAAACATATTTCTATTGTTTCTCCCACAACAATCACCCAAGGCGTGGTGCAAGAAGAAGACACATCATCACCACACACATCCATGTTCTGCCTTGGGCCCACGAGGCCAGTGACAACGTGATAAGAAGGGGACTCGGCACCACTTTACGTTCACCTACATCATCCACAGAACTCCCAAGTAGCACTCTTTCCTCTCATTTAACGCTTGCTGTTTTGCTCCAATCAGTCTAAAACGTTATGACTGGGCCATGGAAGACCTGGAAACGCCATTCTTTAATCTCTGTTGATAATTAAAATCCATTTTGTAACAGTTGTTTTGGTTATTGTTGTTTAGTACTTAGAAGACATTGCTTCTTTTTTTTTGGGAATTTAAATGGCTGTCCTGAAATAAGGACCCTTATATTAGGTCTTCTTACATATATGAAAGCATTTTCTTTTTTGTTGTTGTTTTTTACTTTATTTTACAATACTGTATTGGTTTTGCCATACATCAACATGAATCCATCAAGGATATACATGAGATCCCAATCCTGAACCTCCCTCCCATCTCCCTCCCCATACCATCTCTCTGGGTCATCCCAGTGCACCAGCCCCAAACATCCTGTATCCTGCATTGAACCTAGACTGGCATTTCTTTTCTTACATGATGTTGTAACTCTTCTTTGGTTCTTCTAGAAGTGGGCCAATCAGAGGATGGGATTATTGGAGGGCACATCTTAACTTGCTTGGATGATCTTAAAAACAAGCATATTTCTATCATTTCTCCCACAACAATCACCCAAGGTGTGGTGCAAGAAGAAGACACATCATCACCACACACATCCATGTTTTGCCTTGGGCCCACAAGGCCAGTGACAACGTGATAAGAAGGGGACTTGGCACCACTTTACATTTACCTACATCATCCACAGAACTCCCAAGCATCACTCTTTCCTCTCATTTAACGCTTGCTCTTTTGCTCTAATCAGTCTAAAACGTTATGACTGGGCCATGAAAGACCTGGAAATGCCATTCTTTAATCTCTGTTGATAAGTAAAATCCATTTTGTAACAGTTGTTTTGGTTATTGTTGTTTAGCACTTAGAAGACATTGCTTCTTTTTCTTTGGGAATTTAAATGGCTGTCCTGAAATAAGGACCCTTATATTAGGTCTTCTTACATATATGAAAGCATTTTCTTTTTTGTTGTTTTTTACTTTATTTTACAATACTGTATTGGTTTTGCCATACATCAACATGAATCCACCACGGATATACATGAGATCCCAATCCTGAACCCCCCTCCCATCTCCCTCCCCATACCATCTCTCTGGGTCATCCCAGTGCATCAGCCCCAAGCATCCTGTATCCTGCATTGAACCTAGACTGTCATTTCTTTTCTTACATGATATTATACATGTTTCAATGCCATTCTCCCAAATCTTCCCACCCTCTCCCTCTCCCACAGAGTCCAAAAGCCTGTTCTATACATCTGTGTCTCTTTTGCTTCAGAGTTATCATTACCATCTTTCTAAATTCCATATATATGTGTTAGTATACTGTATTGGTGTTTTTTCTTTCTGGCTTACTTCACTCTGTATAATCAGCTCCAGGGAGTATTACTCAGCCATTAAAAAGAATACATCTGGATTAGTTCTAATGAGATGGATGAAACTGAAAGCATTTTCTGATAGGTTTCTCAGTGAGGTAATGAGGCAATACCTCAATCGTCATCTGAAATTCCTCTGCATGGTTTGTCTAAATTGTGCAGCAGTGACTAGAAAATAATTTAAACAGTAGCATCCCCCAGCACCACCACCCCAATCTCCACTGGGATGCTTTACCACAAGCACCCATCCTGGCTCCTTATGCCTAGCCAGGGACTTCAGTAGAAATGCTACCTAAGTTCAGTATTCCTAGGAACTTCCCAACTTGCAGGAAAAGTGTTCCCCCATCATGAAAACTGAGCCAGGTAAGGAGGAATAACAAGGGTAGAAATCTTAAAGGGAATCCATCTTCAACCCCAGGTCCCTTTCCACCTTAGCTCAATTATACTTTCTTGTGATTTTCAGTGTGATTGTCTCTCACCATCCTGCCTTTGAGGTGAAAGAGGCCTAATGGGATCACAGAGTCAAGTACTGTTCCCAAGACTTGCATGCCAAATATTGGCATTTTCCTCTCTCCCTGAGGAGGCCTGTGTGTCTGGAAAGTACTTTGATGAGTCAGAGATCACACTGAATTTCAGAGCCAGAGGTGGAAAGGAAGTTCTATCCAATCGCCAGCCCAAACTTGGCTGAATCCCATTTACAGATCAAAGACTGCTCTACTCAAGGACACAGTGAAAATTCAAGTGACGCCTGGATGGTTGACATAATGAAACAGAAGCACCCCATACTACAAAATCATTTTTTGTGGTTTATTGTAAAAGAAAATTTTAGGCATTAAATGTACAAAGAACATTTTATCTCCTGTGTTCCTACCATTCAGTTCAAAAAATAAAACACAGTCTATCCATTTGAAATCTCCCCTGTGTTCCCTCCCTGATCCATCACCTTCTCCCCTTCCCCACCCCTACCTCTCCTTAAAGGCTTATTGTTGTTCAGTCACTCAGTCGTGTCTGACTCCTTGTTCTTCACATTCTTCGGTCACGTCCTTCACTATCTTCTGCAGTTTAAAGATAATTTTTGGCACTATGATAACCTCTGAGAGTAATTAAGAAATGCATGGTGATATGTATGGATCACTAGGCAGTATGTCTGATATGTTTTTAAGTTTCACATTCTTGACGTGATGCTGTGTATAGTCTTCTCCAACTTCATTCTTTGGCCAGTTTCTGACTTATACACAGTATTCTATTTTATGGTGAAACCACAATTTTTTATTCATTCTCCCACTGATAGACAACTAGGTTCTTTCCAGTTTTGTTTTTTAATTAGAAACATAGCTGCTGTAAGTCCTACTCTATGTATCTCCTTGTGTATCTGAGGAAGAGTCTATTTAGGGTATGTATTGATGGAGTCCAAGGAAAGCCATCCCAGAATGTGCCACTTTGGCATGTGGCTTATTTTGCACTAACGTCAATCAAGCCCCAGGGGACTCAAGAAAACCTCTTTACCTCCCGCGTGTAAGAATTTAAACGAGGAGCCTGGTTCAGGAAAAAAATTCCCACCAGAGGTAACTACAAAGAGTATGGGATAGTGTGGTAAGCTGTGCATGCATGCTCAGGTGCTCAGTCATGTCAGCTCTTCATGACCCCATGGACTACCGCTCACCAAGCTCCTTCTGTCCATGGGATTATCCTGGCAAGAATACTGGAGTGGGTTGCCATTTCCTTCTCCAGGGGATCTTCCCAGCCCAGTAATCAAACTAGCATCTCTTACATTGGCAGGCGGGTTCTTTACCAATAAGCCACTTGGGAAACCCCATGGTAAGGTAGGGGAGCTCAATAGGACTTCTTTGTTCAAAGTCCTTTCTGTGCTCCATTGTTTCTGTAAGGCATGGAAAATATTTGTTCACCTAATATTTGCTCTTCCCATCTTCCTCCCCTTTGTAGCTCCAGACACCTACCTTCCTCTCCTTAGCTCAGGATGGCATATAATTCTCGACTGTCTCACTGTCTAGGAGCCACTCTTTTGTCCATGTGGGTGTCCATACATACAAAATTAAACTTTCTCTTGATACTTTGTCTTATGACAATTATCACACCAGCCAAAACAACCTAAAAGGAGAGAGATAAATGTTCCCTCTCCTACAGTATCTAAAAATGGGGCTGCTGAATCAGAGGATAAATACTTTAAACCTATCAAGATTATCAGACTGTACCCCCAAAAGGATTCTGCCATTTTATATTTATACCAAGATTGCAGAAGAGTTCCTATTGCTCTCTAGTCTAACATTTGCCATTCTGAATACTGTGAAATGGTATGCATGTGTAGCTGTATAATTTTCCTAATTAGAGGTATCAAAGGAGGCTGGTAGGCTGCAGTCCATGGTGTCACTGAGTCAGACACGACTGAGCGACTTCACTTTCACTTTTCACTTTCATGCATTGGAGAAGGAAATGGCAACCCACTCCAGTGTTCTTGCCTGGAGAATCCCAGGGATGGGGGAACCTGGTGGGCTTCTGTCTATGGGGTCACGCAGAGTCAGATATGACTGAAGCTACTTAGCAGAGGTATCAAAGCAGAAGTTGCATGATCAAACTTAAACAGGTAAGGAGACTTCATTCAAGGCTATATCAATGATAGAAAGAATGCAGTGTGAACTTGGGCCTGCTGAAACAAAGGGCAGGGAGGTTTTTAAATCCTGAGGTGAGCCAGCAGAAGAACACTAGCGGACATCAGGAAGGAGGTCAACCAATGTGATGTGTCCAACACTTTCATTTATCTGAGTTTCCAATTGTCTTCTCTATGACTGGCCCATTCTGGGCTTCCCTTCCACAGAGATGAGGGGCAGGGACACTGTCTCTCTTAATCCTTCTGTTTCAAAGGCTGACCACGCCCCCCCCCCCCCAGGGCCTTAAGAAAGACACCTTTAGCTTATAAAATCACCAAGAGGCTTTTTAAGAAAACTTAACATCTCAAAGTCACAGAGGCAGAATTTACAGTAAGAAGTTTCAGAAGCCTAAGTTTAGTCAAGCTAAAGGAACATCACAGCCGTCTTGGTCAGAGTTTACCAGCCCTTCAGTTTCTGATTGAGGATTGTCTGCTCTTATTTTGTGCCATTAATCTTTTATTTCCTGAACTGCTAGTATTAATTATTTGTAAGAGTTCTTTATATATTCTGGATGCTATTCTTTAATCTGTTTATGCATTACATAGCTCTCAGCTTGTGGTTTCTCCTTTGATTTTCTTTATAGAATCTTTTGATAAAAAGTAGTTTTCAATTTTGATGTCGTAATAGCTGAAGTGAAGTGAAGTGAAGGTCAGTTATGTCCGACTCTTTGTGACCCCATGGACTATACAGTCCATGGAATTTTCCAGGCCAGAATACTGGAGTGGGTGCCTTTCTCTTCCCCAGGGGATCTTCCCAACCCATGGAATGAACCCAGGTCTCCCACATTACAGGCAGATTCTTTACCAGCTAAGCCACAAGGGAAGCCCAAGAATACTGGAGTGGGTAGCCTATCCCTTCTTCAGTGGATCTTCTCAACCCAGGAATCAAACCAGGACCTCCATTGCAGGTGAATTCTTTACCAACTGAGCTATCAGGGAAGCCCAATTAATAGCTAAAGTTATCCAATATTTTCCCCTCTGAACTTTATTTTTGTGTGTTAAGAAACCCTCTCCTATCCTCAAGTCATTAAAATGATCTACTGTAAATTCTCCTTTCCAAATTTAGATCACCTACTGATTATGTCTGGTGTATATGCCTTTGGAATACCACTTGTTAATGAACAAATTTCCAGTGGGGCTAGAGGTAAAGAACCAGCTTGCCAATGCAGGAGACAAGAGTTGCAGGTTCAGTCCTTGGGTCAGGAAGATCCCCTAGAGAAGGGCATGGCAACCCATTCCAGTATTCTTGCCTGGAGAATTCCCTAGACAGAGGAGCCTGGCGGGCTACAGTCCATAGGATCACAAAGAGTAGGACACAACTAAAGCAACTTAGCACACACGCAGGTTTATTCACTGATTTATTAAACCCCATCAATCTATTTTTCTCTACCTACACCAAGGTTTAAACTTATCACAAGGTTTAAGCTGAAATAAATCTTGATATCTCATAGGTCAATGGTCCCAGCTTCCCTTCCAAATTTTCTTACCTTCAGCTGTGTTTTAGATGATTACTTTGTTCTTATCTTTAAAATACTTCAAGAGCACATTGAGATTTATTTCACTACTTTGGGAAATGTAATTCCATCAACAATTATTTTGGTAGAGAACAATGTCCTATGTGTACAAGTGCGATGGAGGACAGGAGTGGAATAATAGGGGAAAATACTGAGAATGTCCATGGTCCATCTCATCTACACCAACACAGTGACAAGTCTGACTCTTGATTGAACAAGCCTGATCCAGGCCTTTCAGCATATTCTCATTTTTCCATGCTCAATGCACACCTAATTCTTTCTCTTCTGTATTCCTGTGCACATATTTTGAAAGATTCTCTCAAAAAAAAAAAAAAAGAGAGAGAGAGAGAGAAAGAAAGAAAGAAAGAAAAAGGCTTTAATATGTATCACTGAAACTCAGTAATTCAGGAAAAGACTAGAGCTAAGGAAGGAATTCTACATTGTGACTGTTTCCTCAGACATACACTCTCAGGCATCTAAGTTTCCCATTTAAAACCAAAAAAACAAAATCTAACCCTTCCAAAAGGTTTTTTTCATTAAACTACACCAACTCTCTTTTATCCTTCACCATTAGTAATCTTCCAATGCTCTGCCACTGCCTGAGAGGAAATAAAAAGATGCAAAAATTGCTGTAATAATTGCCACGTTCTTCATAGCATCAGCTTCTGAAAGTCTCCTCTCTTGGCATGCAGAAATCTGGCAGCAGAAACTGATGAATTAATTATAGGCATTCAAAACCTTTATTCCTCTTTTAGAAGAGGTGAGATGAGGGGCAAATTCAGCCACTGTTCAACAATAAACTTTCCGTGAATGACAGTACAATCTCAGTAAATATCAGATCACTGCGAAGTTTTTTTGACAGCCCTCTGGCTTTTATACATCAATGTCCTTTCCCCTGCCTTGGGTTCTGTTTCCCTAAACACATTAGCCCTTTATTTTAATAAAACCATATAAACTGTGGATTACACTTTTAAAGCATCATACACAAGCATGAGCTCTGATAAGGTGTTTCAAATGCTACTTACATCATGGTGCAATTGTTAGGCCATAACTAGCCTTATTTTCTATTCAAGTTATTTTTTTCTCCCTTTCTAGGGAATAAATGGGACAACATAAAGCTCCCTAGAAGGCAAAGATGATATGAGCAACTTTTGCTAGCTCAGAATGCAATTTTCCACTAGAGCATTATAAATTAATAGGATTCCTTCAACTCTCAGAGCCAGCTCCTGGAGTACTGAGAATGCCTCTAAGCTACTCTTGAGCCAGTCTTTGCAACTTTCATTATGAAACTCAAAACTTGAGATGACATCACTCCTAACATTCTACTGCTTATGAGTCTAGTAAATAATTACCAGGAGTGCTCTCCTCTTTATTAAAAATAGAATGGACACCCTCTTTGTCACCCCTCAATTCCACCTCCAGGGATGTACACAAGGGAAAGAGCAGATGGATTAAGAGTAGAGACTCAAGCCAAACTGCTTGACCTCAAATCTTAACTCTGTCATTTACAAAATGTTTGATTTTGTATAACTTACTTAACTTCTCTATGCATCAGTAAAATGGAGATGATAGTAATACAGGAATTAATAATTAATAATTTAGTATATATAAAGTACACAGACAGATACTGGCAAATAGTACCCTGTAGATAAGAGCATGCAGTTATTTAATAGCTGCATTCTTCAAATCATTATTCTTTAATAACACATTATTCTTTAATAACACATTCTTTAAATCATTATTTGAGGGCAAAAGTTCTTTAAAAACAATTTAGATTCCCATTCATTATCATTTAGTTAAATCAATAGCGTACTACTGAGAAATCCTTAAAAATGAAGAAGCAGAACCATATCACTTTAAGAAAGCCTGGCAGCATGGTGTTAATATCAATGCAATAAAGGAAGATGCGCTCTTTAAAAGTGTATTGACCACCTGGGAAAAATCAGACTCTCAGCATGGATGGTCATACTCCAGAGTATAATTTTACTTATTCTGGAATAGGAGTGGAAGAAATTCAGACATTTAAAGACTCAAAGTTATCTCCCATGTACATTTTCTAACAAAATCACTTGATGCATTCCAGCCAACACAGTGAGAATTTTAGAACAAAGGAAAACATGGTATTCAAAAAGCTGTGAACCAAACCAAATGCAGAGAGAAGGCTGAAAACATCACAGATCTTAAGAAAAAAAACTGAACTGCAGACCTAGAAGAAGTCAAAACACTCCTAGAATCAAGTCTTTAAGAAAATAGCTTTAACAAATATCTTGCTTAAGATTTAACAATAGCCTTTTAAAAGGCACAAAAATTGAAATGAAAAACTGAAGGTGGGGCTTCCCTGGTGGTCCAGTGGTTAGGAATCTGCCATGCAATGTAAGGGACACTGGTTCAATCCCTGTTCCAGGGAGATCCCACATGCCCAGGAGCAAATAAGCCTGTGTACCACAACTATCAAGCCTGTGCTCTAGAGCCCTCAAGTCACAACTACTGAGCCCACACATCGCAGTTACTGAAGCCCATGTGTCTAGAGCCTGTGCTTCACAAGAGAAGCTGCCTCAAAGAGAAGTCCACGCACAGCAATGAAGAGTAGCCCCCACTCACTGCAACTAGAGAAATCCCGCACATAGCAATGGAGACTCATCACAGTCAAACAAACAAACAAACAAATCTTAAAAAAAAAAACAAACCTCAATGCAGACAAAAAGCCAAACAAAAAATTTATGGTGGTCAACTTATAAAGCAAACTGAAATGTAACAAGATCTTTAAATCAAGCAAAGGCATGTAAAACAAGATCACTCTTCTACTTTATGCTTAGGATTCTTCTATAAGCAGGAGACCTTTAGTCACCTCAGAGTCTATATTTTCAGAAGGCTCATATCAAACTTTTATAACTTCAGAAAGTTAGTTGAAAGTTAAGTCGCTCAGTCTTGTCCGACTCTTTGCGACCCCGTGGACTGTAGCCCACCAGGCTCCTCCATCCGTGGGATTCTCCAGGCAAGACTTCAGAGTGAACAACTATACAGAGTTTTTTTTGTTTTTGTTTTTATGAGTTCCCAACCCTGAACCCCACCCCTCCCACCATTCTCCCCATAGCATCTCTCTGGGTCATCCCAATGCACCAGCCCCAAGCATCCTGTATCCTGTATCAAACCTAGACTGGCTATTTGTTTCTTACATGATAGTATACTTGTTTCAATGCCATTCTCCCAAATCATCCCACCCTCTCTCTCTCCCACAGAGTCCCAAAGTCTGTTCTATACATCTGTGTCTCTTTTGCTATCTCACATGCAGGGTTATCGTTGCCATCTTTCTAAATTCCATATATATATGTTAGTATACTGTATTGGTGTTTTTCTTTCTGGCTTACTTCGTGCTGTATAATCGGCTCCAGTTTCATCCACCTCATTAGAACTGATTCAAATGTATTCTTTTTAATGGCTGAGAAATACTCCATATTGATCTTCAGGTTTTAGAATAAACATGTGGATAAATACTTCATTACAGTTGCAAAATGTTAAGCACAAAATGTATCTTGTCTTTTCTTGGCCAAATGGTGTATTTACATGAATTACAAAATAGCATCCCCTCTGTAAGACACTTTACTACAATAAGTATGTAAAACATGATAAAGAAACAGTGCCCCTTGGAGTGGTCCACAAAACTATCAACTGTGGCCCTGGATAAATTAACACAATTCAGAGAGTAAAAGCCAAAAAGAGAAGATTGCTAGAAATGCATATTTATACATTTTACCTACAAGTGAGCCAAGACATATATTTAAGTTTATTGGATCAATAAAACTATACTTCAGTTTACTATTTATAGTTATTAAGCAAGTGAAAGAAGCCAATATCTTTTTTACTAAAATCTGTAAATTGGAGGAGAGATGGCTATTACTGCCTTTGAGCTAAGTTTATTTTCTAGTGTTGGGATCCACTGATAAATCTATAACAGTTATTGGTTATTATTTGGAGTTATGAAAGTTGCTATCTCACAAGAATAAAGAAGAGAATTGGTCAAAAACTTTTGCATGGGGACTTCCCTGGTGGTCCATTGCCTAAGACTCTGTGCTCCCAACGGAGGAGGCTGGAGTTTGATCCCTGGTCCGGGAACTAGATCCCGCATACTGCAACTACAGATCTCACGTGGTACAACTAAGACCCAGTGCAACCAAATAAACAAATAAATATTTTTTAAAAAATACTTCTGCATGTAGTAAGAGTGATGAAGAGGTAGTATTGGGTAAAACACTAACTTTTTATTTCTTATTATTAAAACTGTTTTATCATGCATTTATTTTTATACAGTTGGCCCTTGAACAATGCAAAGGTGAGGGGCACCAAGACCCTATACAGGCAAAAATCTACATATAACTGTATGGTTGACCCTCCATATCCACAATTGTGTATCTGCAGATTCAACCAACTGCAGATCCCAGACATGTTTAGTGGAAAAGTTTTGCATGTAAGGGAACTTAGGCAGTTTAACCCTTTGCTTTTCAAGAGTCAACTGTCATCATTTTAAAGAATGATTCTGCATAATTATGAACATACATATATGTACAGTATATACACAATTTTATAAAGGCTATGTCAACCATTACTTTTACTCATCTCGGGACTATGAATTAAATAACTTATTTTATTTTGGCTTTTGCCTATTTTACATTTTTCCCAATAGTCTTGTAAACTAGGTCATTTTATAAATCACCATCATGAAAAATTGAAATACTCTCATTTTAAGAAATTGATAGTAAACTCTCACACCCCTTCCCTCTGTCTGTAAAATCTCCCTGCTCTTCTTGCCAATGGAACTACAGCTTGTACATGGACCAAACCAATGTCTTGTGACCACTGTACCAGAACAGACTTCAGCACTGTACTTTATACAAGTTGACAGTGGAAGGCCAGAACACATCATTGTTAAAATGCTTAATCTATATCTATAATGTATCACTTCATAATGGGATAAAGTTGCATTTTGCCAAGTAAACATACTCTTCTCTTACTAGTGGATTGTATGGAAACAGTACTCTGAAGAAAAAGTACAATTTGTTAACTTTTTATACAACAAAAATACAGGACTCATCAGATTGTCAACATCATGAGAGCACACTCAGTATTTACAATTAACTTCTCCTTGTTTTCAATATAAAGGCACTGCTGCTGCTGCTAAGTCGCTTCAGTCGTGTCCGACTCTGTGTGACCCCATAGTCGGCAGCCCACCAGGCTCCTCCATCCCTGGGATTCTCCAGGCAAGAATACTGGAGTGGGTTGCCATTTCCTTCTCCAAGGCCAGAAAGTGAAGTCAAAGTGAAATTGCTCAGTCATGTCCAACTCTTAGTGACCCCATGGACTGTAGCCTACCAGGCTCCTCCATCCATGGGCACTAAGTTGTCATTAAGTTTGAAAAATGAACAAGTAACTGAGATAATGAAAAACCCAAAAGCCAAAATTGAGTATTCCTCATGTCTGGGCAATATATTTGTACTCTGTGGCTACAGAAACTAAAAAGACTTGCTCATTTGGCAATGGCCATCTTTTCATTTTTTCACCAGGAAAATTTCCACCATGAATGTGTTCAAAGAAACCTACCCTAGCCCAAAGTTCAAATATGACTCTAAATGAGCAGCTAGGAACTCTGTTGACATATCTTAGCACCCACAGTACCATATACTCTTACACTAGGTGCTATATAGAGAATATTTCTAATTAAAATACACAAGATGCCTTGTGTTTCCTCTAGAGCATTACAATTCTGTTTGGAAAAGCAGCAGAAACATCGAAAGCTTGAGAAAATTAAGCCCCAACAAATTAACACATCAAAGAGAACAGACTGCAAATGAATTTGTTACATGACAAGGGTACACTGATAGAGAAATGAGCCACAGGGGTGAACTCTCCTATCTCAGAGGCAACTGAGGAAAACAGTTAATGGAGAGCATCTTGTTACAGATTCTGGAAGCAAAGTAAAAGGTTCTATAAAAAATCATCCAGTGAGACTATTGCATTTCATTCCCAAGGATCCTCTTCACAAACTGTCCCAGACCCAAAGGGAACTTAAGCCACTGAAGAAATAATTTTGATGCTGAAATACTCCCAAGACCCCTCTGCAGAACCACACTCCTCATTGCCACCAACCGGGCTCCCACTCTGGGGAGTACAGACCTTCAGCAGAATCACACATTCAATTAATGACTGAAGATTACAGGGGGAAGGGATAGAGACATTAATTTATATTTATGACATGTTTCTACTTATATTCATCTTAAAAATCACCTATAAGAAAGCTAACATTAGCTCATTTTACATATAAAGAATCAGAGTTCTGGATGAAAAAAACTTCAATACACATCTAGGAAGTGGTGGTACTAGGAATCTAGCTTTGAGACCTATACCCTTTTCACTGCATCACATTCCTTAGCTTACAGCAAAGAGCCTCCACACTGGGAATTTGGGGGTAGGTGTCCACCATCCTCATAACTGGCCATGTTTAACTCTGAAGAACCCTACCCTCAATGGCAAGAAACTGCAGCTACACACCACAGAAAGATGGAATTCAGCAGGAGAATTTTGTGGAAACAAACACTGGCTCCCTTACACCAGGATATCCAAGTCACCGGAGGTCAGTTAACTCTCAGTCTCACTTTCCATCTTTAACATGAAGAAAGTGGATTGGATCATCACCTCTTGACTCTGCACTTGTCCTTTGTATTAGTAAGTCTCAAGTGTGATAATCAAATACTGAGTATTGATAGAAGAACACTTCAAAATGTTCTCTCTTTGTGTCCCTGTGCTTACTGGAACTGATCCTGAAACGTGTCAAGCATCAGGTAGCCAAAACATGAGTGAGTGAAGGTCAAAATAAACTGAATTCCAGGAGCAGCACTAAGACCTCACTTGGAGAGAAAACTGAAAAACACTTAGGTGCCTTAATATGCAAGCAATCTGTCATACAATTAAGTTAATCAGATATTAGTAAATACAGAGGTTTCCCCTTACCCTGCCCCCCTGCTTGATATTTATGCTAGAATAGCTCATAGACCTCAAGTTTTTCCCCTCTCTCTTCCCACAGCTACAGGTTTTGTTACAAAGGATACTTTTCAAGGACTGGGCAGTTACATGTTTCAGAAGCTGAGTTAATAGTTCTTCTCACCTATGGGAGAAGGCCAGGTGGTCCTTAGAATTTGAAACTTCTACACTGAGTTTATAGTTATTCAGGCTAATTCTTGTTTAAGTGGGGCAGCGGGGGTGGGGTTCAGGATGAAAGCCAGCAGGGATGAAGGTTAAAAGAGAATAGAGTGAGTGTGGTTATGATGGACACCATGGGCTGAGACCTATATAGGATGCTGCTGATTCGCTTCAGTCGTGTCCAACTCTGTGCGACCCCATAGAT
Organism: Madoqua kirkii; assembly: GCA_006408675.1. NCBI lineage: Eukaryota > Metazoa > Chordata > Mammalia > Artiodactyla > Bovidae > Madoqua > Madoqua kirkii. Next base: position 21,214 of record SJYC01111735.1, read on the forward strand.
GGCAGCCCACCAGGCTCCCCCGTCCCTAGGATTCTCCAGGCAAGAACACTGGAGTAGGTTGCCATTTCCTTCTCCAAAGCATGAAAGTGAAAGTGAAGTCACTCAGTCGTGTCCGACTCGTAGCGACCCCATGGATTGCAGCCTACCAGGTTCCTCTGTTCATGAGAACAGAGAACTGGCTACAGAGTAACATCTTCACTCTGCACTAAACTTCCTGTTATCTAAAAAGCATTCCAGTCTTTTATTTTTACTGTTATTGAAAGGTGAAGTTGCTCAGTCGTGTCTGACTCTTTGCGACCCCGTGGACTGTAGCCTATCAGGCTCCTCCATCCATGGGATTCTCCAGGCAAGAATACTGGAGTGGGTTGCCATTTCCTTCTCGGTAACTAAATATCCACTCACAAAAGTTGCAAACACCCCTTACTCCTTTTAGAAATGGTATTTGCATATCCCAGTTGTTGTTCAGTAGCTTTGCCATCCCATGGACTGCAGCAAGCCAGGCTTCCCTATCCTTCACTATCTCCTTCCCAATAGCTCTTATAATTTTTTCTTATAAAAAAAGCATTTCTTACATATTTCTACTCTGCATGAAGACCCCTTCTCTCAAGCATGTAGAACTAAAGTTAAAGTTAGGACAGAAATATAGGGAAATTAACAGGCAGCCCATTCACAATCAATGCTTTCTCAAGCACTCCAGATAAGGTGACATTATTGGGAACTAAGCTTTACTATCCCAAAGTTATTCAAGGCCTTTTTCCTCACAAGAGAGAATACCTCCGTAGAAATGTCTGGAAGACCCTGTCTGGAAAGGGCAAAAATTTAGCTACCAAAAAGAATCTAATTGACTTCAATACTAAAACAATACTTTAAAGTCTCACTTCTACGTATGAAATCTTCTAGAAAAATTAATAAATTGAATCAGTTTTGTAGCTTTGTAAAAAGTATGTTTCTCTTGAATGTTTATGAAAATTCCATCCTTTTGATTCTTTTTTACATTCCTGGTGCCCAGATCCCAGTAGACAGAGAAAAACTACTCACTCCTGAGGCAATGTTTGCTTGACTTGATGGTTCCCACTTTTTCTACCTAATTAAATAGCACATCTTTACATGGAGCTAGCCATCGGCTGCCTGGAGCATTCCTGACTGTAACCAATCACCATTTTCTCCCAACTCTCCAACACTTCCAATGGGGCAATGCAGCCTAGGAAATAATCTCAGTGCGGTACCTTCCCACCTGATGGGGAAAGAGTCCCAAGGCTCTGACCTCGGTCTTGTCATGGTCACCACATTCAAGTAGTTTGGATGAAGGCTTGCATGGCAAGATGTTTAATTTGCAGCTGACACAGAACTTGAAGCAGAATCCAGATTCCCAAGTATCTCTCTTGTTATACTGGAAACATGAATAAAAACCAACAGAAACAAATTAAGCAGTAGTTCATGTAGTGTTCTTTATCTAGGCTTAAAAAAAATCGAATATATATATATTCATGGCTTTTGAACTGTGCTGTTGGAGAAGATTCTTGAGAGTCCCTTGGACTGCAAGGAGATCCAACCAGTCCATGCTGAAGGAGATCAGTCCTGGGTGTTCTTTAGAAGGAATGATGCTAAAGCTGAAACTCCAGTACTTTGGCCACCTTGTGTGAAGAGTTGACTCATTGCAAAAGACTCTGATGCTGGGAAGGGTTGGGGGCAGGAGGAGAAGGGGACGACAGAGGATGAGATGGCTGAAAGGCATCACTGACTCAATGGACGTGAGTTGGAGTGAACTCGGGAGATGGTGATGGATAGGGAGGCTTGGCGTATTGCAATTCATGGGGTCGCAAAGGGTTGGACACGACTGAGCAACTGAACTGAACTGATTCATGTCAAATAACACCTAGAAAGTTTGGACTGGAAATTATTCATAAACCAACAAATACCATAATTCAGCTGGTAAAAAATGGTGTGATCTGGACTGCATCCATAAAACTGTCATGTTCAGATGAAGAACAGGAAGGAAATGGTTGAATGCCAGGTCCTATTAACACAAACAACTTGCCCAAGATCAACACATGATTGAACCACATACTGTATTCTCTCCTGGATGCTGCAGTTTTAGAGAAACGTCAACAAACTGGGTGGCATACAAAAAATACATCTGGACATCTGCAACATTCAAGGAATCTAAAATGCATATGTTAGAGATTTCAGGGAAATTAGAAATTTTTCCTGGAGGAAACATATCTGAGGATGAACTGCACTACACCAGTGCTGATGCAGAGGAAGGAACCAGAGCCAGTGTACAGAAATTCTGTGGAGGCAGATTCCAATTCAAAGTAAGGAAATGTGTGCTCTCAATCTGGGCACTCATAAAAAACAATGGACTGTGTTACAAAGCCCAAGCTCCCTGGCAAAGTATATTTTTTTATGTGTTTATTTTTTTTAATGTAAATTTATTTATTTTAATTGGAGGCTAATTACTTTACAATATTGTATTGGTTTTGCCATACATCACCTCTGGCAAAGTATTTAAGCAGAGTCTGCAAGGATCACTATCAGGAATAGTGTAATGGAATACCCAAATGGAAAGGAAGTTTGAACTCTATTTTCAAAATCTTTTCCCATGCCAGAGTTGTGTGATGCAGCATGGGAGGAAGAGACACTTGGAGTTTTAGTTCCAACTCCACCACTATTAAAACAGAACTTTAGTTAGGAGACAGTCTTTCATGTAGTCTACTTCTTTCATTTCACAAATGTAGAAAGTCAGGTCCTATGTACACAAATGACTTGCCCAAGATCACGCCATGAAAAAAAACAGTAGGTCTAGGTCCCCAGATCAAGTCTCTCTGGAATAACTTACAGTCACTGATATTGATGACTCAGATTGAGAATAAGAAACACATGATTTAAAACTAAGTGAAAAAATGCTTCTTATAAGAAAAATGTTCTTAGAAAAAAAAAAACGAATGGAAAGAAACACTAATAGGTCTAGTGCTGAGAGATGAAACGGTTATTATTTTCTCCTCTGAACTCCATAATGAATTTGGTGTAGATGTATAAATTTTACTATAAATAAAATATAAATGAGAGCTATTCTAATTTTTTAATGGCTTCAACCCTGTTTGGTGACAGCAGAGAGCCAAGTAAGTAATCAAAGCAATAGCCTTCACATATATGTTGAAAACACTTAAAGTTACCCTCTAGGTAAATTTCAAATACAGATTTTCCTTTATTTATAATGAGATTACACCCTGATAAATCAATAGATTCTAGTTGAAAATACATTAAATAAAAAATGCATTTAATACATCTAACCTTCCAAACCTCATAACTAAACTTAGCCTACCTTCAATGTGTTCAGAGCACATACTTTAGCCTACAGTTGGGCAAAATCATCTAACACAAAGTCTATTTTATAATATAATTAACATTTATTCCATATGTAGGTGACTTGTCACGCTGTAAGAACACCAACAGGAGGAAGGGTCATCACTTCTGAGGTCACTGGAAGTACTCCCCCCCAGCTCAGCCTGAGGAGGCCCATGTTCCATTTGTCTGGACTCTAGTTGCTTTTGTAGTTCACTTCTTTGGTCTCTTCCTTTCCTCATCTGAGTGTCATGATATGTTGCAGGAAGAGACAGCTTCCTAATCCATGGATACAGTACACTTTATTTCTTTCCTTTTATTCTTTGACTCCTAAGAACACATCTTGCTAGCTACGAGTCCATGCAAAACCCCTTTCCCTAGCTCTTCAGTTCAGTCGCTCTGCTGTGTCCAACTCTTTGCGATCCCATGAATCAGAGCATACCAGGCCTCCATCCATCACCAACTCCCGTTCACTCAAACTCATGTCCATCAAGTCGGTGATGCCTTCTAGCCATCTCATCCTCTGCTGTCCCCTTCTCCTTCTGCCCTCAATCCTTCCCAGAATCAGGGTCTTTTCCAATGAGTCAACTCTTCTCATGAGGTGGCCAAAGTATTGGAATTTCAGCCTCAGCATCAGTCCTTCCAACGAACACCCAGGACTGGTCTCCTTTAGGATGGACTGGTTGGATGTCCTTGCAGTCCAAGGGACTCTCAAGAGTCTTCTCCAACACCATGGTTCAAAAGCATCAATTCTTCAGCACTCAGCTTTCTTTACAGTCCAACTCTCACAACCACCCATGACCACTGGAAAAACCATAGCCTTGACTAGACGGACCTTTGTTGGCAAAGTAATATCTCTGCTTTTTAATAAGCTATCTAGGTTGGTCATAACTTTCTGTACAAGAAGTAAGCATCTTTTAATTTCATGGCTGCAGTCACCATCTGCAGTAAGTCTGACACTGTTTCCACTGTTTCCCCATTTATTTGCCATGAAGTGATAGGACCAGATGCCATGATCTTCATTTTCTAAATGTTGAGCTTTAAGCCAACTTTTTCACTCTCCTCTTTCACTTTCATCAAGAGGCTTTTTAGTTCCTCTTCACTTTCTGCCATAAGGGTGGTATCATCTGCACATCTGAGGTTATTGATATTTTTTCCCAGAAATCTTGATTCCAGCTTGTGCTTCTTCCAGCCCAGCATTTCTCATGATATACTCTGCATATAAGTTAAATAAGCAGGGTGACAATATACAGCCCTGATGTACTCCTTTTCCTATTTGGAACCAGTCTGTGGTTCCATGTCTAGTTCTAACTGTTGCTTCTTGACCTGCATACAGATTTGCCAAGAGGCAGGTCAGGTGGTCTGGTATTCCCATCTCCTTCAGAATTTTCCAGTTTATTGTGATCTACACAGTCAAAGGCTTTCTCACAGTCAATAAAGCAGAAATAGATGTTTTTCTAAAACTCTCTTGCTTTTCTGATGATCTAGCGGATGTTGGCAACTTGATCTTTGGTTCCTCTGCCTTTCCTAAAACCAGCTTGAATATCTGGAAGTTCATGGTTCACATATTGCTGAACCCCCAAGCAAAACACAACTGCTCTACAGTTTGGGGGCTCGCTGCCAGGTTACTTTCCAGAACAGCCTCTGGCGCCTATGAACTCCTTCATGTTCACATCACCACCCACCCTAGGCATCACACACTCTCATGTTTGCCTACATAATGAAGTGGCACAGTGTTATTCTGACTTTTATGTGCTACTGACTCTCTCTTCACAGGTTGATCACTTTCTAAACCTAAATCTAAATCATTTCTATCTTACAGTACAGTTCATTTTCGCTACCCAGCACTTGTACACCAGGCTTGCTGCCTCCATGCTCAGGGCTCTATTATACCAGACGTTGTGTTGCAGAATGACAGAGGGTGACCTGTTCTCCTCCTCTCCTCTCTGCATACCAGTCCTCCTCCACACACACTCAAATCTAGGCTGTTTATGTCAGTATGTGTTCTCACAGACCTGGGCTCTCCACTTGAAACCCACCTTTAAGACAGTGACCTTCATCAGCATTTTTTTTTAACACCTTTGGAACACAGATCAATGACTATAGAGATCCTGACTTTATTAGAAATAAGCAGCCTTCATCTCATTGTCTTATAAAATAATTCAGTTTGGACAATTAATATGCCAGACAGATCCTCCTTTAGCTCCCACAAGGCAAGATTTACTTCCTTTTAAAATCATTTCTTAGATTATTTCTGAAAAGACCATTTTGGTAGAGTCTTACTGTGTTCCTTTGCTCTCTCCCATCGTACTCTGTGCATTCTTTGAATTACCACTCATCTTACTTACTATGGATTCCCTGGGAGCTCAGATGGTAAAGAGTCTGCCTATAATGTGGGAGACCTGGGTTCAATCCCTGGATCAGGAAGATCCCCTGGAGAAGGGAATGGCAACTCACTGCAGTATTCTGGCCTGAAAAATCCCATGGACTGAGGAGCCTGGCAGGCTACGGTCCATGGGGTCACAAAGAGTCAGACACAACTGAGCGACTTCACTTTCATTTTCACTTTACTTACCTCTTGACCCCTCTTACCCTCAAAAGTCCCCTGATATCATACATGACCTTCTCATCAGACACTCCTGAGGTGCTTTTGTGATGGCTAGGTCTCTGCAGGTCAATTTGAACTAGTCCATGTGAAAGTCTATGATGTGCTTCTAGGAACTTCCTGAAGGATAGGAACGCTTTCCAAAACATAAGGAACAGCTTCTAATTCTGGTGGCTCCATGTGGTATCCCAAAGGTACGATGGACTCACAGAATTTCACAGATAGAAATAACAAGAGTTCTACCCCTTCATTTGAAAAGAAAGAAATTGAGGGCCAGAGAAGTTATTCAAGTTCTTAAAACACATAGCATTCAACTAGAACAGTAGCATCCAGGATATTCTGACTGCTACCCTATAATGGTAGGCAAGAAGGAAGATTTTTAGAAAAAAAAAGTGCTATTCAGGAAGACCTTCTCATCTCCAGGTCAGTTGTCCTCAGGCAGCCTGAAACTTGAAAGGATTGGCTACCAAACCCCAATTTGTGCTAGAGACCCAGAGGGCCCTGCAGTTCTGGGGTCTTTGGATTGGGGTCAGCCTGGAGTCACCTTCACAGCATCAGGAGGCTGCAGCCTCCTGCTAGCTTCCACATTGGAAAATCTCTTAGGCAGAAGTCATTTATGAAATTCCCAAACAGCATACAGTCTTATGTCTGATGTGTGAGCTCTGGTTTGCTTTGTCAGTCACCCTGAAATGCAGGCTTTATGAAAAGACAGATATATACATTTTAATTTTTAAAGGGAGACTGTCATGGATAGCCAAAGATTAAACTAAAGCTAGCAAAACACTCAAGACCAAGACTGAGCTCAGGGCCAAAGAAAAGCCTTCTGCAGGAAGTATCCTAAGGCTTCACATCAGTGCCAAAGCTTTGTCCTTATGGAAAATTTTGCCTTTGTAGCCTCCAAAAGTAATACTTACGGCAATGTCTCCAAACTGAATCCTGCTGTTTCCTAGGATTTAGTGAAGATTCACTTGAAAAATGAAGACATTACCGTCAATACTATTCCTCAGAGTTTTACAAGATACAAACTAAGTGAAGATTAATCACTAACCATCCGAGGATAAAACCCCTGGCTATTGGCCTCCTAGAAAAATCTGCCACCCTGAAAGGCTGCCTGAACCAGACAGGCAGGAACAGCACTGCTTAAAGTACCACTAGCAGGGAGAAAGAAACCACATCTAATCCGATGAAAGGGGGTTTTGATGAGTGACCACATTAATATCAGGATGATTGTATCCAACACCAGTGTATTTTTCATGAGCTAGAAGATAAACACAGTGCTGCCAAGAAATGGAAACGCTGCAGTATTATTTCTAAGTCTAATGCTGACACTAGCACCTGAATTTCCTCAAGGATTTCTGCTGATAACTTAGGGAAAGAAAGTAACATAATGCATCTTCTGTAGCCCCTCAGCAAGACTGAAAGCCAAATAACTCAGACCGTGAGAATTCTGCAGAGAAATTCCAGGAGCCTTTTGTTACTGTTGCTCTGAATCTACCACTAGTGAATGAAACAAACAAAAAAATAATAATGACTTTCCAGGGCTTCATAGTTCTGACAAGGCAACATACAAAGAAATGCCTAAATAAAGTAGAGAGACTAAACAAATCCTTCATCTTTGCTTTCTTTTACCTTAGGTGAGGAGGCCATCAGGTTAACAACCTGACAGCTATTAAGATGTTGGACAAGAGAGATGATGATTTTAGCAAGTGGTTCCAGAAAGTCAGGATACCCAGGAGTCCACCAATAACAGCAATGAAAGAGAGATTAAAGAACTCTCAGAAGACATATTCTTGCTGCTTTTTTAGGCCTTCCATGAGAAGGAAGGATTAAGTTCATTTTTGAAGTCTGGCAATTTTCTTTTTCAAACTCTTTTCCCGTTTCAGTTGTTATATAACATTGAGAGCAGAGTTCCCTGTGCTATGCAGTAGGTCCTTGTTAGTTACCTATTTTAAATATAGCAGTATGTACATGTCAACCCCCAACTCTCTAACTAGTCTTCCTCAGACTGCAGCCAGATTCAGGAAACACTTTTTTCTTCCAATGTATTAACAAGGCACATGATAGTTCTACAAAAGTAAAAGCTTATCCAAAGGAAATTAACTACATGGGATAATTCAGACACTAATCATGGACTTGAAAGAAAATTGGTATTTTTTCCACACTAACTTTTGGAGTTAGAGTTCTTGCATCCACAAAACCTGCTTGTAAGCTACAGAGGAAGTTGAAGAGCTCTACTTAGAGAGATTGGTCCAGCTGCTATTTCAAAATCTAGAAAGATCTAGAGGCTACTGGAGCTTTAAACTCTTGTTTTAATTCAAATATATGGAAATAAACATTCAGGAAGGGTGCACCATGGAAACAAATGATGAATTAACAAGAAAGGTAATTTTGTGGGAGCATCTTACAATGTGAAAACTTGCCAACAAAGGTTTTTGAGGAGAGATGAATTGTGAGTACTTGTTCTCATCTGCTGCCAAGAATGAAGACCCATTTTCCAAGATCTTTATTTCATTTTTCAAACAAAATATCATCCAATGTTTACCTGTCTGGTAGCTATTCAATCTTGCCCCCCCACCCCGCCTTCTTCTCTCTGGCATTTTCTTTTCCCTCCTTACCTGTTTTATGGAGGCAAAATAGGCATACGACATTGTATTAAATTGTGTAATGATGATTTGAAATGTGTATTGTAAAATCATTGCTATGATGTTTAGTTAACTTACAATACTGCACAGTTATTTGATATAAATGTTTGAGTACGTGATGAGAACTCAGCAGATGAATGGATAAGAAAGCTGTGGTACATATACACAATGGAGTATTACTCAGCCCTCAAAAAGAATAAATTTGAATCAGTTCTAATGAGATGGATGAAACTGGAGCCAATTTTACAGAGTGAAGTAAGCCAGAAATAAAAACACCAATACAGTACACTGACACATATATATGGAATTTAGAAAATAGTAATGATGACCCTGTATGTGAGACAACAAAAGAGACACAGATGTATAGAATGGACTTTTGGACTCTGTGGGAGAGGAAGAGTGTGGGATGATTTGGGAGAACGGCAATGAAACATGTATACTATCATGTAAGAAATGAAGTGCCAGTTTATGTTCGATACAGGATGCTTGGGGCTGGTGCACGGGGATGATCCAGAGAGATGATATGGGGTGGGAGGTGGGAGAGGGTTTCAGGATTGGGAGCACATGTACACATGTGGCTGATTCATGTCAATGTATGGCAAAACCAATACAGTATTGTAAAGTAGAATAGAATAAAATAAAATAAATAAAATATACAGGAGGTGGGAGAGGGTTTCAGGATTGGGAGCACATGTACACATGTGGCTGATTCATGTCAATGTATGGCAAAACCAATACAGTGTTGTAACGTAGAATAGAATAAAATAAAATAAATAAAATATACTCTCTTAGCAAATTTCAACATATTAAGTTGGACAAAAAGTTCATTCAGGTTTTTCCATAAGATTTTATGGAAAAATCTGAACAAATTTTTTGGCCAACACAGTACAGAATTGTTAACTGTGGTCACCATGCTGTATGTCATGTATATATATCCCCAGGTTTCCTTTGGGCTTCCCGATGGTTCAGCAGTAAAGAAACTGTTTGCAATGCAGGAGACCCAGGGTTAGATCCCTGGGTTGGGAAGATCCCCTGGAGAAGAGCATAGCAACCCACACCAGTACTCTTGCCTGGAGAATCCCATGGACTGAGGACCATAGGGTCACAAAGAATCAGACATGCCTAAAGTGACTAAGCACACACAGGTCTGTCTCCTTTACAACTGCAAGTCTGCATGTTGTGACCACCTTCATCATTTCATCCACCACCTACCCCTAGCAAGCATATATCTTTGAGAGTTTACTGATCTCACTTATATGTGAAATCTAATGGTATTTGTCTTTTTCTGACTTGTTTCACTTACATAATGCCCTCAAGGTCCATCCATGTTGCAAATGGCAAGATTTCCTTTTTTAAGACTAAGTAATACTTAACTTTGATTATGCGTATACACACACAAACATACTCCACATCTTCTTTATCCATCCGTCCACCAGTGAACATTTAGGTTGCTTTCCTAATTTGGCTATTGTAAATAATGCTGCAGTGAACAGAGGGTACAGATTTCTCTCTGAGATAGCCTAACCACACAGTGCTATTAAACTGGAGGTTCTGAACTTGACTGTGGGCATGAAAGCAACTGCTGAAACTAAGTCTTATATTAATCTAGCATTACAGTAGCTGTTACTGTTACTAACCCTAAATGCTGGTTGCCACACTGCTAAATAGTCCAATGTGTGATTCTGCAAAAGTTAAACCTACTTGAAGGACTGAAATTCTGTCTGATATGCTATTGAAAGCTGTACACTTTATCTTTGTTTAATATGAATATAATAAAGTACGCAAAATTAAAATCACTTGAGAGGCATTTTAAGCTTTTTAAAATAAAGATAATTACATATTGATTTTGTTACAGTCATTTTTTCCCATCAACCAAAATGGATTCAAATTCTAATTCCTTTAGAAAGAAAGTTATTTAGAAGTTAGGGCCAGATCATTTTTAGCTTAACTGAATGTATTTAATATTTGTCTCAAGGTAAAGAA